>JBBPBX010047289.1:0-26222 GCA_038048925.1 Garcialebias charrua | reverse complement strand
CTCTCCCTATGAGTTAACTACAGGTCGACCTTTCCCTGGACCGAATGCTTGTTCTCTGCCCAACGAGGAGGACCGAAAGATGGACCATAAGGTATACTTTGATGAGTTAAAAGCTTTAGTAACCAACTTTACTCAGCAGGTATACGAGAAAAGGGGTCCACCAGGAGACCCTGACCTACCCACAGCTGAGTGGGTGCTGCTGAGGATCGTTAAGAGAAAGTGGGCGGAGCCTCGCTGGGCAGGTCCTTTCCAAGTGACCGAGAGAACCTCACATGCGGTCAGGCTGAGAGGAAAGGGGGAGGTCTGGTACCATTGGAGTCAGTGTGCTCCAGCCCGTGAACCAGGAAGGAGCTGAGAGGATCGAGCGGGACAACAAGAGGAGCTCGCGTTCGAACTCTTGTACCTTGGTAGACCAAAGTAGCCGAGTAAGTTGCGTGCGAGGCTCAGAAGGACTCTGTTTAATGGGGCCACTCGGTACTAGGAATATGCACACATAGAACAGACACCCTAAAACGATAAAAACACTACATATTAGAGTCTCACATTACACGAAGAAAACTCGGGAACATAGGAGGACATTTCCGAGCACCCAAGGGGAATGCCCCTGAGTACGTGTAAAAAGTATATTAATGTTTCTGTGATGATGATATAAATCTTGTGTTCTTTCTCTATTTTGTGTGTTCAAGGGAGACACCTGCCTTGCCGCTGGAGGAGGAACTTGGAACTTAAGGTTCATAATTCTGCAATATTCTAAAGCGCTTACTATTATTATCGTTCATTGTTTGCATATATTTCCTTATATTCTACAATTTGCATATTAATAAATTGATTTAAAATGTGGTGGCCAGACAAAAGGGTCACTATGGTAGTTGGAATAAGTGGAATAAGTATGGTAATTTTGATTGTCCTCCTAGAACATTTTTGCGTAATCCCTGGGAAAAATGATTGTGAAGTTTATAGACATAAGAGGGAGTATGGCGCGCACCAAAAAGTCCTCAAACTAGAGTATATCGCAAACCAGACTACCACTTTTACGTTCGATTTATGCGATGTAATTGATTGTGCAGGCCAGAATATTTCATTCAGGCATGCAGACATATACATGTGTCAATGTCCACCTATGGCTTCACAATGCCCACAGAGCTGCACTTGGGGGGACATTGTACTATGTGCTGGCCAAAATGTCCAATGTAGCGGGGATAAGGTGGTTTTACAACAAGGGTCCTGGGTATTTTCCCAGCCTAAGTCGGATCGGCCAGGATTTCACCAGTTTTGGACTAGCAAGTTCACTCTCCAGAGGGATTTCTCCCTCACCCAGAATCCGGTGTCCCTGTCTATTAAAGCTGTGTCCACTTTTGAAATGGACGAGCATCCGTTCAATTTTCATGTTATGAGAGTGATAGTGAACTCTTATCCACCAAAATATGGGTCATTACGAATTGAAATGGTAAACTCTATCAGCTCTCTAGGTAATTCTTCTTTTCCCCCTGTGACCCCGCACCAAACTTCAGACGTAGTTACCACCGATTACACAAAACTGACTCCGGTTGAGGTAATCGCAATGTCTACCGGATACCATGACACTAATATATGGTTGTCATGGTTATCGGAGGCGGCAAAGCAGGCCTCGTTGTCTGAATGCGTGGCATGCGCCGCAGCACGCCCGCTGTTGTACACTGAGCCGGCTCCCTTGTTCCCAGAGGATACATGGGGGTTTGATTGCATGCTAAACTTGACCAGAACGCAGATGCACGCTAATTGTACAACCTTAAGTGAAGTGTTTCCCTTAGCCGGGAATCACACCAAAGCTGGCCCGTTCCATGCTACAAAACGCAATGATTACTTCTGTTTTAATTTCACGAGTCCAAATGCCAAAATAAATGTGGGCATGATTGACCCAAGCTGGTGCAATCAGACGAGGTTAGCGAGCACAGAAAAAGGGGATAGAAAAGTGATTGGCCCTCTTGTTAGATCGGGCTTATACTACTATTGTGGGGAAAGGAGATTACTCACTCGTATCTTGGACAACACCATTGGACTTTGTGCCATGGTACGTTTGGCGGCTCCTCTGGCTCTGATTGGTCCCAGATTGGAGATCCTGAACGGAACTGATCTCTCTCAAAATAGGAGAAGGAGATCTGCTAATTTTGATCCAACCGTCGGCTCACCTACTTATATTGACTCTATAGGCATTCCGCGGGGTGTGCCAAATGAATACAAACTGGCTGATCAGGTGGCAGCTGGGTTTGAGAGTTTTCCTATCATTTCAGCAGTGTTTCCTGTTACACCCAATAAAAATGTTGACAGGATAAATTATGTGCATTATAATGTTATGCGACTGTCCAATCTCACCAGAGATGCGGTGGAAGGTCTAGCTGAACAACTAGCGCCGACTTCCCTGATGGCGGTTCAGAACAGGATGGCATTGGATATGATTTTGGCGGAACGGGGCGGAGTATGTAGTATGTTTGGTGACCTTTGCTGTACATTTATTCCAAACAACACTGCTCCAGATGGCAAAGTCACAAGAGCCCTAGAAGGCCTTAGAACCCTCTCAGATGAAATGAAAAGTCATTCAGGCCTGGACGACCCACTGGACAATTGGCTAATAAAGATCTTCGGTCCTTGGAAACAGGTGTTCGTATCTATAATGGTATCATTGGCTATTTTCTTAGGCATACTTATAACCTGCGGGTGCTGCTGCGTGCCTTGTTTAAGGTCTTTGACGGTAAGACTCATCACATCCACTCTGGAAAAAAGGGACCCTGAAGTGATGAGACAACTGTTTTTGTTAAAAAACTATAACTTGGAGGATTTTGAAAAAACGGATTAAATATTGTATATATATATATGCGTTTTAACTACGGTATTAGGTGTGTGATTTTATTTCTTTTGGGATGGACCTCAGCAGAATGAGGTCCAAAAGGGGGTTTGTCATGAAATAAAATAATTTTGTCTTTGTGTTTTCATTATATCGAAGAGGTTTTTCATACGATGTTAAAAATGATCAAGTTTCTCTCATAAAATGGTAAGGGTTTTCTGAGAGGAGACAGAATGTGAGCATCTACTCATGTGAGGCTTTGGGACTTAAGGAATGCTTGAAAGTGGGTCTCTTCTGGTCTTTGAGTGACTTGTGGCGGGGGGGGCCTTGGTGCCTTTTGTCAGTTTTATGACTTCACAGATTTATATGACTGGCAAGGAGAGACACTGGCCCCTTTGTTCTGGGTGTTACACATCCCCCATCAGCCTCATGTGAGTTGGAAAAAAGGTGTCCAGCTCTGAAAACTGTGTTCACTTGAAGGCGCAGAGAACATGGTTGCATAAAACGTAGTAAAACAATTAATACCTTGATCATAAAGCACTTGTGCATTAATTATATAATAGTTGTGAAGTAGTTTTCAATCAGATTAAAAGTAGAACTGTGTAAAGTCAGCCTGTATAAATAAAGGTTGAATGAATGAATATTATCCTTCACTCTTTTACCAAAAAAAGAGTTCAGCCAGCTGAAAAAACAAATGGTATTTCCTCTATCAGTTAAGGGGGGGGAAATACCCCACCAGAGAGACAAAGAAGGGCCTTGGTGATTGGTGGAAGGCAGGAATATCCTGCAGGAGTATATAAACATGGGTATCCTCCTCCAGCGGGAACGCAGAAAGGCCCCGGGGTGAAGAGACTTGGATTCAGACTAATCAGGTTGTATGAGGTCTTCCTTGAAACACATAAAATGTCTTTTCTTCCACCCATTCTCTCCCCACTGTCTCCCTGGCTCTCTTTTGAACAAATGTAATGACTTTTAAGAATAGCACAATGTATTCTGTGACTTTCTTTTTTTAAACTTATGATTAATTAAACTGGTTTTTTGGAACTTTAAATTATGAGCGTTTGTCGTGTTTTCAGCGTGTTTTTCCTTTCTGATCCAAAGTGAACCAAAAAACGAATTCTGGGGCGGATAAGTTTCATACGTCAACATGGGCTTCTCCCAGGAATGTAGACATCCCTGTTTAGCCTACCCTGTGTGCTGCTTCCAAGCTGGACAGAAAACATGTTTGCACAAACATTTGTTCATACATTGATAATACGTTGTTTACAGAACACTTGTATATTGGTTTCAATCAGAATATCCTTCAGCATGGATATGTATATTTATGTAATTCTACTGCAAAGACATGAATGTTATTATTCTTTATGCATGTGTTGTTGTGTTCTGTCATGTACTTTTCCGGATTGCAGACTGAGGTTGGGTGTATTTGCCTTGTGCTTTTTTGTGGATAATTGTTGTGTTTTGTTGTCTTAATTTCTGTCTTTCCTTTCTCTCTACAAAAAAAAAATATATATATATATATATACATTCATTTCGGTGTGAGAGGATGGCTATAAGGTGAGAAGGGAGGCCATCTATAAAAGGAAAGAAAAAAAAGAAATGGGAGGTTTGCCCTCTGCAGGATGGGAGTTAGGTTCTGCCTCAAATTGAGTGTAAGGCACTGTTTACATGACATATATTTTGAGTGAAACTGCACTTTTCTCTCTGCAGTTCAGCAGTTGATTTACATACACAACACCAGGGGCCTCATGTACAAAGACTTGCGTGGATTTCCCACTGAAAAGTGACGTACGGTCAAATCCAGAAAAGTGTGCACGCACAAAAAAATCCAGATGTATCAAACTGTGCGTACACCGGAATCCACGCACATTCCTTTTGTACATCACAATTAACGTGGAACTGAGCGCACGTGAGACACCTCCCCTGACACGCCTTCATTTACATATGTTAAACAGATGCAAATTACTTCCTGCATGTGTGAAGGACATGTTTGTTTGATCCCTGCGCGATCAGAAATGATTTCTAGATTCAGGAAAATAATGAATTTAATATAATATGAGTGAGGAAAATAATCCTAAGTAAGAATAGTAATAAAATGTGTTCATCACGCAAAGAACGAGTGATTGTGTGTCGGTATTTGTGTGTGCGCGCACCCTGCTTTGGTGCGCAACGGCTCATCCATTCATTCTGAGTGAAAATATTAACTTTGCGCACGAGTTTATTACCATAATTACTGTAAACACAGAGGAACTTGGATGTTTGGTTGAACATAGATCTTTGTTTATTTAATAGATGATATGAAGAAACGGGTCTGTGCGTCTCAGTGGAGAGTTTTCATGACATGACGTGATGTTGGAGTCTCCAAACGCTGCGCGCGCCACAGCCTTTGTGCGCAATCTGTTTGTCTGTGAAGCTTTTACTCTCCAACAAGTTATATATGGTGTACTTTCACGTGTCATTTTGGAGAAATCTACAATAAACGCAGATTATGAATCACCTCCAGCTGCCGCACCGGCGAGGGTGCGCGCGCGCTCCAAAGCGCGACCACTCAGCCTTTGGAATCATATAGATGAGACATTCCATTGGACATGAATCGGCTTTGTGTGGACTGGACTGCCCTGATCGGCCTGCAGCTCCCTCAGGAAAGCTCCTGTGGAACAGTTTGATCGCTGCTTCTGCATGTGCACGCGTGATGCACGGCTCCTGTGTTGCTCCAGAGCGCAGCAGTGCCAAACTGAAAAATGATTATTTCTGAAAACGGCTGATAAGCCATATCCTAGATCAGAAAATTATATCTGTTTATAAATAAATGCTCTGCGTGTTACACTATTTATTATATCCTCCAGTAAGGCTGAATGAATCCGTTCCTGTTAAATTTATTTTTGGCACAACTTTGCGCGTCCTTTATTTACTGCGTCATGTGGATGTAATACTTGTTAATCGTGTGTTTGGTGGGAATATTAATCATTTTCACATCATGAACAGTTAATAATAATAATAATAATAATAATAATAATAATAATAATAATAATAATAATAATAATAATGAATTCAATTTATAACGCACTTTTCATTAATGGAAATCTCAAAGTGCTACAAGGTGCAACAGAATTAAATGTCAATAAAACAAATAATAAAACAATTAAAATCAACAACAGTATCAGCTATGATCAAAAGTAGAATCATGAGGAGGCAGAGTATGCTCGGTTGAAAAGAAAGGTCTTCAAGCCGCTCTTAAAGTCAACCACAGACTGTGGGGCTTCAGTTTCTCTGAATCACCTGTAAGTGTCGCCAAAGGAACAAAAACCACAGAAACGTGCGTACGCGAGCCATGGGTCCATCCATCCATCCATCCATTTCTTCCGCTTATCCGGGGTCGGGTCGCGGGGGTAGCAGCCTAAGTAGGGAGGCCCAGACTTCCCTCTCCCCAGCCACTTGGAGCAGCTCCTCTGGGGGAATCCCAAGGCGTTCCCAGGCCAGCCGAGAAACATAGTCCCTCCAGCGTATCCTGGGTCTTCCTCTGGGTCTCCTCCCGGTGGGACATGCCCGGAACACCTCACCAGGGAGGCGTCCAGGAGGCATCCTAACCAGATGCCCGAGCCACCTCAACTGGCTCCTCTCGATGTGGAGAAGCAGCGGCTCTACTCCGAGTCCCTCCCGGATGACTGAGCTTCTCACCCTATCTCTAAGGGAGAGTCCAGCCACCCTGCGGAGAAAACTCATTTCAGCCGCTTGTATCCGAGATCTTGTTCTTTCGGTCATAACCCAAAGCTCATGACCATAGATGAGGGTGGGAACGTAGATCGATCGGTAAATTGAGAGCTTTGCCTTTTGACTCAGCTCTCTCTTCACCACGACAGACCGGTACAGCGCCCGCTTCACTGCGGACGCTGCACCTATCCGCCTATCGATCTCACGCTCCAGTTTTCCCTCATTCGTGAACAAGATCCCGAGATACTTAAACTCCTCCACTTGGGTAAGGACCTCCTCCCCGACCCGGAGAGGGCACGCTACCCTTTTCCGGCTCAAGACCATGGCCTCGGATTTGGAGGAACTGATCCTCATCCCGGCCGCATCACATTCAGCTGCAAACCGCTCCAGCGAAAGCTGTAGATCACGAGCTGATGAAGCCAATAGGACCACATCATCTGCAAAAAACAGAGAAGCGATTCTAAGGCCACCAAAACGGATCCTCTCAACACCTTGGCTGCGCCTAGAAATTCTGTCCATAAAAGTTATAAACAGAATCGGTGACAAAGGGCAACCTTGGCGGAGTCCAACTCTCACCGGAAACGAGCCTGACTTACTGCCGGCAATGCGGACCAAGCTCTGACACCGGTCGTACAGGGACCTAACAGCCCATATCAATGGGCCTGGTACCCCATACTCCCGGAGTACCCGCCACAGAACCCCCCGATGTCACCTCTCTGGTGGGGAAGGAGCCTGAGCTAGTGTGTGAGGTTGAGAGGTTCCGGCTAGAAATAGTCGGACTCACCTCAACGCATGGCTCTGGCTCTGGAACCAGTTTCCTTGAGAGGGGTTGGACACTCTTCCACTCTGGAGTTGCCCCTGGTGAGAGGCGCCGAGCAGGAGTGGGCATACTTGTTGCCCCCCATCTTGGTGCCTGTACGTTGGGGTTCACCCCGGTGAACGAGAGGGTAGCCTCCCTTCGCCTACGTGTGGGGGGACGGGCTCTGACTGTTGTTTGTGCCTATGCGCCGAACGGCAGCGCAGATTACCCACCCTTTTTGGAGTCCTTGGAGGGGGTATTGGAGGGTGCGCCTCCTGGGGACTCCCTTGTTCTGCTGGGGGACTTCAACGCTCACGTGGGCAATGACAGTGAGACCTGGAGGGGTGTGGTTGGGAGGAACGGCCCCCCTGATCTGAACCCGAGTGGTGTTCTGTTGTTGGACTTCTGTGCTCGTCATGGATTGTCCATAACGAACACCATGTTCAGGCATAAGGGTGTCCATATGTGCTCTTGGCACCAGGACACCCTAGGTCGTAGTTCAATGATCGACTTTGTTGTCGTCTCATCTGATCTGCGGCCGCATGTCCTGGACACTCGGGTGAAGAGAGGGGCGGAGCTGTCAACTGACCACTACCTGGTGGTGAGTTGGCTCCGATGGTGGGGGAGGATGCCGGTCAGACCTGGCAGACCCAAACGTATTGTGAGGGTCTGCTGGGAACGTCTGGCAGAGTCTCCCGTAAGACGGAGCTTTAACTCCCACCTCCGGGAGAGCTTTGAACACGTTCCGAGGGAGGCGGGGGACATTGAGCCCGAGTGGGCCATGTTTCGCGCCTCTATTGTCGAGGTAGCTTATCGGAGTTGTGGCCGCAAGGTTGTTGGTGCCTGTCGTGGTGGCAACCCTCGAACCCGGTGGTGGACACCGGCGGTGAGGGATGCTGTCAAGCTGAAGAAGGAGTCCTATTGGGCCTTTTTGGCCTGTGGGACCCCGGAAGCAGCAGATAGGTACCGGCAGTCCAAGCGGCATGCGGCTCGGGTGGTTGCTGAGGCAAAAACTCGGGCGTGGGAGGAGTTCGGAGAGGCCATGGAGAATGACTTCCGTACGGCTTCGAGGCGATTCTGGTCCACCATCCGGCGTCTCAGGGGGGGAAAGCGGTACGCGACCAACACCATTTATGGTGGGGATGGCGTGCTGTTGACCTCAACTCGGGATGTTGTGAGTCGGTGGGCGGAATACTTCGAAGACCTCCTCAATCCTACTGGCACGTCTTCCACTGAGGAAGCGGAGCCTGGGGACTTTGGATCGGGCTCTCCAATCTCTGGTGCTGAGGTCGCCGAGGTGGTTAAAAAGCTCCGCGGTGGCAAGGCTCCGGGGGTGGATGAGATTCGTCCTGAGTTCCTTAGGGCTCTGGATGTTGTGGGGTTGTGTTGGCTTACGCGACTCTGCAATATCGCGTGGACATCGGGGGCAGTTCCCTTGGATTGGCAGACTGGGGTGGTGGTTCCCCTATTCAAAAAGGGGGACCGTAGGGTGTGTTCCAACTATAGAGGGATCACACTCTTAAGCCTCCCTGGTAAGGTCTATTCAGGGGTTCTGGAGAGGAGGGTCCGTCGGATAGTCGAACCTCGGATTCAGGAGGAGCAGTGTGGTTTTCGTCCTGGTCGTGGAACACTAGACCAGCTCTACACCCTCAACAGGGTCCTGGAGGGTGCGTGGGAGTTTGCCCAACCAGTTTACATGTGCTTTGTAGACTTGGAAAAGGCATTCGACCGCGTCCCTCGCGAGCCATGGGTCTGGCGTGGAAATGTACTTGGATGCGCACATATTCACGTTCAGTTCAGTTTTGATACATACGGGGTTTTGCGTGGATAGTGACGTAAGCAAGGTTTTTGTGCGCACGCACGGTTGATACATGAGGCCCCAGCCCCCTACCTCACTAAATCTGGAGGTTTTTCAACCCAGGTCTGAGAGTGGAGGGTTTTGGGGTGACCGCCCACAGAGGTGTCAAAAGTCCTGCAGAGTTATGAAAGCACATCAAAGTCAAAGTCAAAGTCAAAGTCAGCTTTATTGTCAGAACTGCAATATGTACAGGACATACACAGAATTGAAATTTCGTTTCTCTCAGTCCCTCGGTGCAACAGTAACTATTTAAACATTGAAACACTGAAACATATAATAATAGACATAAGCATAAAATAGTAAAACTGTGACACTGTCCTGAGTTTTTGCATAATGGTATAAGAGTATAAAAATTTACACCAACTCTAAAACTAAAACTAAAACACTAAACATTTAATGAACATAATACTGTCCTGAGTTTTTGCATACTAGTATAAAAAGTATAACTATAAAATAAACTAAAGGTTCAAGCATTGACATTTGCAAAGTGGCAAAGCAGCATATGAGTTAATGTACACAGTATATGTATGAGGTAGTTGATGTTGTTATAGAGGCAAAAGTGGCATATGCAGTAAGGCACATTGGGCATCCTTAAATAAGGCTGGTCAGAGAATACTGTATATGTATCAGCAGTGGTGTAGATATAAAAGTAGTGGAAATGTAAACAGTAGTAATAAATGTAAGCAGTATTAATAAATGTAAACATTGAATGTAACCAGTAGTATGACTATAGGCAGTGATGTAATACAAACATTAGTGCAAATATGAGAAGTAGTGCAAACTGAATGAGCACATGACCGAGAGTTTAGTGAATAACCCGTTTGATGACACAGAGTCCAGTGTTAAAATCTTTGTGTTGTGTGGTAATGTGTGAGAAAGTTTTTAGTGTTAAGGCAGTTCAAATGGGAGGGGGGGCAGAGCAGGCAGAGTGTTTAGCATCCTGACTGCCTGATGAACAGAGCTGTCACTCAGTCTGCTGGTTCGAGCCTGGAGACTTCTCAGTCTCCTCCCTGATGGCAACAGGCTGAAACAGCTGTGTAGTGGGTGTGTGGGATCACCTGCCATGCAGTGGGCTTTCCGAGTGAGGCGGTTGCTGTGTAAGTCCTGCAGTGAGGGCAAGGAGGTGCCGACGATCTTCTCAGCTGCTCTCACGATGCGCTGGAGGCTCTTGCGGCATGATGCAGTACATGCACCAAACCACACCGTGATGCAGCTGGTCAGGACACTTTCTATGGCACCTCTGTAGAAGGTGCACATGATGGGGGTTGAAGCTCCAGCCCTTTTCAGCTTGCGGAGAAAGTAGAGGCGCTGGTGAGCCTTCTTGGCCAGTGCTGCAGTGTTCCTGCTCCAGGACAGGTCCTTCGAGACGTGCACTCCCAGGAACTTGGTGCTGTCCACTCTCTCCACTGCGGTGCTGTTGATGGTCAGAGGGGCATGTTGTGCATCCCTCTTCCTGAAGTCCACAACAATCTCCTTTGTCTTCTCCACGTTGAGAGTGAGATTGTTGTGTCCGCACCACAAGGCCAGGCGGCTCACCTCGTTCCTGTAGTCCGTCTCATCGTTGTTGCTGATGAGACCCACCACTGTTGTGTCGTCCGCAAACTTGATGAAGTGGTTGGAGCTGTATGATGGTGTGCAGTCGTGTGTTAGCAGGGTGAATAGAAGGGGGCTCAGCACACATCCTTGTGGGGCCCCTGTGTTCAATGTGATGGTGCTAGATGTGTTACTCCCGACCCGTACTGTCTGTGGTCTCCCGGTCAGGAAGTCTAGCAGCCAGTTACACATTGAGGTGTTCAGCCCCAGACTGTCCAGTTTAAGGATGAGCTGTTGGGGGATGATGGTGTTGAATGCCGAGCTGAAGTCGATGAACAGCATTCTAACATAAGAGTCCTTCGTGTCCAGATGTGTGAGAGCTGTGTGGAGGGCAGAGGAGATGGCATCGTCGGTTGAGCGATTAGGTCGGTATGCAAATTGGAAGGGATCCAGGGAGGCAGGGAGGACAGATGTGATGCTTTTCATGACTAGCCGTTCAAAGCACTTCATCAGGATGGGGGTGAGTGCTACTGGGCGATAGTCATTGAGGCATGCGGGCGTTGCCTTCTTTGGGACAGGGATGATGGTGGTGGCTTTGAAACAGGTGGGGACGATGGCCTGGCTCAGTGAGATGTTGAAGATGTCCGTGAAGACCGCTGCGAGTTCCCCTGCACAGTCCTTCAGCACACGACCAGGTATGTTGTCAGGACCAGAGGCCTTCCGGGCGTTAATCTTGATAAATGATCGCCTTACGCTGTCTGAGGACAGCGCCAGCACCTGGCCATCAGGAGAGGGGGGGAGTTTATGTGCAGGTGTGCTGTTACTTGCCTCGAACCGAGCAAAGAACTCATTCAGTTCATTCAGCGCAGAGGCTGAGCTGTCACAGGTCTGGGGGGATGGTTTGTAGTTTGTGATGGTCTGTATTCCCTGCCACAGACTGCGTGTATCCTTGCTGTCCTTGAAACGGTGAGCTATTTTCCTGGAATACTGCTTCTTGGCCTTTTTGATGCCCAGTTCCAGGTTCTTTCTGGCTGCCCTCAGGCCCACCTGATCTCTCGCTTTGAAGGCAGCATTCCTGGCTCTCAGGAGTCTGTAAACCTCAGCTGTCAGCCATGGCTTCTGATTAGCCCGAACAGTGATGGTCTTGAGGTTGGTTACATCATCAATGCACTTGGTGATGTATGAACATACAGTGTCTGAGTACTCCTGGAGACATGTTGTTGTTTGTGGTAGCAGCTTCTTTGAACATACCCCAATCTGTGGTGTCAAAACAGTCCTGGAGTGCCTCTGAAGACCCCTCTGGCCACACTCGTATCTGCTTGCGGACTGGTTTTGTGACTTTCACCAGCGGCCTGTATGCAGGCTTTAGCATGACACATATATGGTCAGAAGCACCAATGTGGGGGAGGGGGAGGGCTCTGTAGGCATTTTTCATGGTGGTGTAAACTTGGTCCAGTGTGTTGTTTCCTCTTGTTGCAAAGTTTGTTTCTGTATGTTTTTGGAAATACACTCTTTAAATCTGCTTTGTTGAAATCACCAGCCGTGATGAGAAAAGCATCAGGATGGGCTGTTTGTTGCTCGCTGATGTGCAGATATAGTTTATTCAGAGCCTGACACATGACATTATATGCATATATTGCATGCATGTGCAGCCCAGTGGCCTATTTCTATCAACAACAATGGCGTCGGAACAGTGCTTAATCTGAGCCAGATCCTACCGGAACAAGATCCGGGAACTCCCTCATTTTCACAGGCTGCATTCCGGTAACTGTTTGCTCGGATCCGGCAACTCAAATCTCTGCCTCTAAAAGTCCACTCACACATGCACAGGGAGAACGTGCAAATTCCACCCAGAAAGCCCCGGCCAGGATTTGAACCAGGGCGACCTGCTCCTGAGAAGCAGCTGCTTTACCAACTGTGCCACCATGCAAATTATGTACCGGTAACAAACTTTTTCTCCAAATAATCACATCCTTGTCAGGGGCTTCTCAAATCCGTTACAAGAGCACAGAGTTATAAACTGACATCTGTATGGGACCTTTCTCCAGTCATAAAACATTGAAGGCCTGTGTCTAGGTCTAAAAACACTTCAACAATAATAAATTATATTTAATAAAATGGTCATAATCTTTATTTCAAATGTGTAGTCAAGTAGATTTTATCAACAATGTTGGGGCAGCTGCCAAATTTGGTACAAAGCGACCAAAAGTGGGCAGAGATGGGTAATAAAATAATGTGTACATACCGTACTGTTTGGCAAGCCATGCACAGGAAGGAAATGGTAATTTTCAATTACTTGCCATTCAAAACATGGCCACATGGCTTGCTGGTCTTTTGGTTGCAAACACTCAAACTTCAGTTAGACTCCAACTGAAAAATCTGACTATTTACTTATGATTTTGTGTCACCAAAAAATCACAGGCCTTGGTATGGCAAATTACTGCAGGGTGGTATCTCACATGTGAATACCACCCTTTGCACTAATTGTTACTAGACGCTGCATGGCAGCTGACGTTGTAATCCTGTCTCAATCATGACTTCAGCTATTTACTAAAGAAACCACAACCAGAGAAATAATGTGGTGGTGCATAATGGCGACACGCATGCTTCTCTGTTTTGTACCACCACGTTCTTTCGTTTTGCCCTCTCTGTTTTTATTTTGTTCATAAAGCCATTTTTGATATGAATCTAGTTTCTGGGATCCTTCCAAACATGAGTACCGGTAAGTCTTTTAAACTTTCTAATGACTGCTTATCTTTATTGCTTCAAACACCAACCTCTTATTATTTAAAACAAATAATTTAGCTACAATTTGATCTGCACATTTACTGTCCATGTAGAAATTTCAGTTCTTTGGATCCTGAAGGAGCACTTGACCTCCAGAACAACCTCACCTCTGTGCTCATATCCTCCTGAGGTGATACGTAATTGTGTTTTCTCTCAGCGTCCTCCTGTAAATGTATCACACCCGTCTGCCCCTGTGGAATCAACTGATTTTCTAAAGCTGCAAACTTCCATCCAGTTGAAGCACCAGATCGCTTGAAAGAACCCTGATTGGCTAGATTCAGCTGATGGTGTTGGTTTATCTTAACTGAGAAGAAAAGCAACACCAGTCATCGAAACAGAGCTTTCAATGAAATAAAATTAAAAGATATTTAATCACGATGAATAACATTTCAACAATCTCAGTGTTTTTTCTTTCAGGCATAAATGAAATCAAGAATTACAGACCAATTATTTTCTTTTTCACTTTAATGTGTTTCTGCTTAATAATTCTGCTAAATATGTTTCTTATTGTGATGATAATCTTGGACAATACTTTCCATGAACCAATGTACATTATGTTGTGTGCTTTTTGCATGAACAGTCTATATGGAACTGCAGGTTTTTATCCTAAATTTCTGTGGGATCTGCTCTCTCCTGTTCATGTCATCTCCTACTCAGGTTGCCTTTTTCAGGCTCTGGTGATGTACTCCTTTGCCAGCTGTGAGTTATCCATCCTTGCACTCATGGCCTACGACAGGTATCTGGCTATATGTCGACCGCTTGAGTACCACACTGTCATGACAAAGCACAGAGTTGTTCAGTTAGTGTGTATTTTTTGGTTAACACCTGTCTGCATTAATGGTGTAAATATTGTTCTAACATCTAGGCTGAAGTTATGCAGCTCATTTTTAAACAGAATTTTCTGTGCGAACTGGAGCATTGTAGCCTTGGCTTGTTTTCCAGCTGATATGATCGTTAATACCATAGTTTCATATCTCACAATTGTAATTTATGTACTTCATGCTGTCTTTATTGTTTGGACATACGTGTATCTAATTAAAACATGTCTGGGTTCCATAGAAAACAGGGCCAAGTTCATGCAAACGTGTGTCCCACATTTAGTCTCTTTATTCACATTTATAGTGATTTTGTTGATTGATCTCATGAGTATGAGATTTGGTTTCAGAAATTTACCTCAAACTGTTCAAAATGTCATTGCCATAGAGTTTCTCATCATACCTCCTATGATGAATCCACTTATTTATGGTTTCAAGTTGACTAAATTGAGGAGGAAAATTCTTCATTTTGCCATTTTTAAAGTTAAATGATATTATTTTAATACACAAGTAAATATTGGATTGTTTGATGGCATTCTTTAGGAACTGATAAAATGTTCACATATAACTTGTTAACTTAGATAAAGTCATGAAACTAGATGTCTGAACTCGTCCTCTACCAGATTACTTCTGATGTGCCTGTTACATGCAACTTGAAATCATTGATTTGCAGTGTGATGTAGAATTGGTTTCACAAAAGATAATCTGTTCTGTGTGATCTTTTGGCCACTAAAGGGAGGAGTCAAAAGTCATTTTATTATGGGAAACAAAAATGAATCCTTTACAAATACAGTATAACTTCATATATATACAGTATATATATTTATACACACACACACACACACCACACACACACACCACCACACACACACACACACACACACACACACACCCCTGTGTGGGGTAGTGAGGGGTGTATGTATGTTTTGCACGTTATCCGGTTAAAATCTGGTTTTCCAAATATTGACCCTTTTTGAGAGAAATATTTTAATGATTTCCTTATTCTGAGAACTGCTTTTGATTATAACCTCTATCCTTGTGGCTGTGTAGGTGTTGTTCACATTTGAAAGTTGCATTGTGCACAGTGGCTGCCATGTGAACCTATATGGTGTTTTTTTGAGTGGTCTTCATGTGATCTTCCTGGGTATACGAAGGAATAGAAGACTGCACTGTATAGACTGAATAGGACTAAAGTTTAAAAAAAAAATTGTGTTAATAAAAATGGATGAACTTACACATTTTTCATTGGGTTAGTTTTTATTTTTATTTTATTGAATCGGAACTTTCATGGAACCCTTAACAAGACCTAAATAATAATAATGATAATAACAACAACAATAATAATAATAATGATGACGATGATAATCCATCCATTATGTTTTACATGCTTCTTCCATTTTGGGTCATGGGGTTCACCGGTGCCCATGTCCAGCAATCACTGTGCAAGTGGCGGGTGACACCCTGGATGGGTCGCAAGTCCATCACAGGGCCACATAGAGACAAACGAGACAAACAACCATTCACGCCCCCACCCACACCTAGGGACAATTTAGTTACCAGTCAGCCAAACATGCATGTTTTTGATCTGTGGGAGGAAACCTGAAAGTTATGCACCATAACTCACGTTCCCTGAAGGAAGGGAACGAGGTGCAACACATCGACTATGGGAATTGCGCCGCCACGCGGTTCACCTGGAGTAATACAATAATGCCATGAATAAGGCAGGTGGGCGTCAGCGTCATCATTGAGGCTCCGCCCTCTTTGTATAAAAGAGGCTGACGCCCAGCCTTCTATCTCAGGGTGCACTTCACCGAGCTTGGGCATTGAAAGGGCAAACATGTGTTGCACCTCGTTCCCTTCCTTCAGGGAACGTGAGTTATGGTGCATAACTTTCAGTTCCCTTATCAGTCAGTGCACTCAGTGCAACACATCGACTATGGGAACGTATTTCAATCACGCCCTGAAAATGCTCTGGAAATGCATGCTTGTGAGAACTTGTGCCTTTATACTGCAGGCGTTTAGCTGTTCTCTACTCTGTGTTAGAGAGGACAGCCTGAGTGACATCACATGCTGTGACATCTAAACTGTAGTGTTTTGCAAACGTGTTTGATGATGCCCAGTTGGTAACTGAACATATATCTGCCACTGGTACACCCTTGAAAAGGGTCCATGAGGCTGCCAGGCCTCGAGTGGAATGAGCATGTACCCCGAACCAGGGACCTGCTTGCTGAGAGGCAGCCGCTCTACCAGTTGCACCATTGTGCTACCGATGATGATGATGATAATAATAATAATAATAATAATAATAATAATAAGTATAATAATAATAATAATAATAATAATAATGAACATCATCATCATCATCATTGTCATCATCTCAGGGACAAAAACTGACAAAAATGCATTTTTTTGTTAAATCTACAGAAAAGGTAATATTTATGAACTTTTAACACATAAACAGAAAATTAGAAATCATTTTACTGCTTTTGTTAAAGGAAGAGAAAACACCTTGTATGCCTGTTGCTGTATTTATTATTTTTATTAACCTTTATTTAGCCAGGAAAATCCCATCGAGATAACAGATCTCTTTTGCGAGGCCTGGGCCTAAAAGTTTCATAATTTGGTGTGGTGGTTTAACCCAGATTCAGGCAGGACTCGGAGACCCAGTAGATAAAATGAAAACACATTAGTTAATACGAACAAAAGAGCTGCCGTGGCAAATAAATGCACTTGACCAGGAAACATGTAGGGAAACGGCATGCGGCTTGGGTGGTTGCTGAGGCAAAAACTCGGGCGTGGGAGGAGTTCGGAGAGGTCATGGAGAATGACTTCCGTAATTGCTTCGAGACGATTCTGGTCCACCATCCGGCGTCTCGGGGGGGAGCGGTATGCGACCAACACCATTTATAGTGGGAGTGGCGTGCTGTTGACCTCAACTCGGGATGTTGTGAGTCGGTGGGCGGAATACTTCGAAGACCTCCTCAATCCTACTGGCACGTCTTCCACTGAGGAAGCGGAGCCTGGGGACTTTGGGTCGGGCTCTCCAATCTCTGGTGCTGAGGTCACCGAGGTGGTTAAAAAGCTCCGCGGTGGCAGGGCTCCGGGGGTGGATGAGATTCGCCCGGAGTTCCTTAGGGCTCTGGATGTTGTGGGGTTGTGTTGGCTTACGCGACTCTGCAATATCGCGTGGACATCGGGGGCAGTTCCCTTGGATTGGCAGACTGGGGTGGTGGTTCCCCTATTCAAAAAGGGGGACCGTAGGGTGTGTTCCAACTATAGGGGGATCACACTCTTAAGCCTCCCTGGTAAGGTCTATTCAGGGGTTCTGGAGAGGAGGGTCCGTCGGATAGTCGAACCTCGGATTCAGGAGGAGCAGTGTGGTTTTCGTCCTGGTCGTGGAACACTAGACCAGCTCTACACCCTCAGCAGGGTCCTGGAGGGTGCGTGGGAGTTTGCCCAACCAGTTTACATGTGCTTTGTGGACTTGGAGAAGGCATTCGACCGCGTCCCTCGGGGGGTTCTGTGGGGGGTACTCCGGGAGTATGGGGTACCAGGCCCTTTGATACGGGCTGTTAGGTCCCTGTACGACCGGTGTCAGAGCTTGGTCCGCATTGCCGGCAGTAAGTCAGGCTCGTTTCCAGTGAGAGTTGGACTCCGCCAAGGTTGCCCTTTGTCACCGATTCTGTTCATAACTTTTATGGACAGAATTTCTAGGCGCAGCCAAGGTGTTGAGAGGATCCGTTTTGGTGACCTTAGAATTGCTTCTCTGTTTTTTGCAGATGATGTGGTCCTATTGGCTTCATCAGGTCGTGATCTACAACTTTCACTGGAGCGGTTTGCAGCCGAGTGTGATGCGGCCGGGATGAGGATCAGTTCCTCCAAATCCGAGGCCATGGTCTTGAGCCGGAAAAGGGTAGCGTGCCCTCTCCGGGTCGGGGAGGAGGTCCTGCCCCAAGTGGAGGAGTTTAAGTATCTCGGGGTCTTGTTCACGAATGAGGGAAAACTGGAGCGTGAGATCGATAGGCGGATAGGTGCAGCATCCGCAGTGAAGCGGGCGCTGTACCGGTCTGTCGTGGTGAAGAGAGAGCTGAGTCAAAAGGCAAAGCTCTCAATTTACCGATCGATCTACGTTCCCACCCTCATCTATGGTCATGAGCTTTGGGTTGTGACTGAAAGAACGAGATCTCGGATACAAGCGGCTGAAATGAGTTTTCTCCGCAGGGTGTCTGGACTCTCCCTTAGAGATAGGGTGAGAAGCTCAGTCATCCGGGAGGGACTCGGAGTAGAGCCGCTGCTTCTCCACATCGAGAGGAGCCAGTTGAGGTGGCTCGGGCATCTGGTTAGGATGCCTCCTGGACGCCTCCCTGGTGAGGTGTTCGGGCATGTCCCACCGGGAGGAGACCCAGAGGAAGACCCAGGACACGCTGGAGGGACTATGTTTCTCAGCTGGCCTGGGAACGCCTTGGGATTCCCCTGGAGGAGCTACCCCAAGTGGCTGGGGAGAGGGAAGTCTGGGCCTCCTTACTTAGGCTGCTACCCCCGCGACCCGACCCAGGATAAGTGGAAGACAATGGACGGATGGATGGATGGATGGACCAGGAAACATGTAGGGAAACACTAAGTCGATGAAACATGGTAAAATGAGAAATGGTAAATGGAGCTTACTTATATAGCGCTTTCAAGCCCCCTATGAGGGGCCCCAAAGCGCTTCACAGTACCAGCCATCCACCCATTTATACAGACATTCATACACCAGTAGCGGTAGTCTGCCATGCAAGGCGCCAGCCAGTCCTACCGGGAGCAACTCGGGTTTAAGTGTCTTGCCCAGGGACACAACGAGGTATGCAGTGACCGGGGATCGAACCTGGGACTTTCTGGTCCTGAGCCGGCTGCACTGCCTCTACACCAGTGCTTCTCAATTATTTTCTGTTAAGCCCCCCCCAGGAAGAAGAATCCAGTCCGCGCCCCCCTACTCTCCGCTGCAACTATAAATACGGTGGCTGTAATAACCCCGCACATACCAAAGTGGGGTAAAAAAAGAAAAAGGTTAATTATACACCCACTGTAGTATAATTTGTATATAAAATTGTTTATATATAAAATTGATTCTCAATTCAAGTCCTCAAGCCTCCCTGCTCTGAATGTTTTAGATGTGCCTCTGTTCCAGAACAGCTGATCCACATGATTGCATTACCTCTTCTGCAGCCACCAAGTCCTGCAGAAGCAGGTGTGTAACAGAATGGAAGCCACACACCTTTGATGGCCTCACTCTTGTTTTTAGCGGTCTGGTCTTTATCAAATTGACCACACCTATGATGTCAGTCATAATCTCATTTAATTCAGAGGAAAGGTGCCTTGAAGCCAGTGCTTCTCTATGTATGACACAGTGTGTCCACTTAACTTTGGGTGAGACCTATTTGATGAGAGCCTGAACTCCTTTTCTCATCCCTGCCATGGTGTGTGCACCATCACTGCAAACTCCGATGCAGTTCTCCCATTTTAGCCCATTCTCAGTCAGGAAGCAGTCCAGGATTTTGAATAGCTCTTCAGCTGTGGCTCTGTTTTTTACATATTTACAAAAAAGTAGATCCTCACACAGGGAGTTTGTCATTTCAAAATGACACAAACAGTCTTTGTTGCTGTCAGTTGCTTCATCAAATTGTAGGGCAAAACGTTTGTCTTTGAGTTTATCTACCAGCTGTTCTTGAAGATCATTAGCAATGTCATTTATTTGTCTGGCAACAGTGTCATTGGACAGAGGAATAGTTTTTATTTTGCTGCACTTTTGTCATTCAGCATGACGGACACCATGTCTAACGCTACAGGTAGTATCAGCTCCTCTGCTATGGTGTGTGGTTTTTTACACTGGGCGATTTGGTATGACACCTTGTAAGATGCTACCAGTGCTTGCTGGTTTTCTGACGTGGCGCTCATAAAGCGGGATGATTGTTGACAATATTCATCACGTTTTCGATTAAAAAACTCCAATGGCTTATCAGCATGAATGGGGTGTAATGTGGTTAAGTGACGTCTTAATTTATTAGGCTTCATGCTGCCCGCTGCTAATATTTTAAGACATAACAGACAGACCGGTCTCTCCTCATCTCCCACCTTCGTCACAGTGAAGCCAAGCGCTAAATACGCTTCGTCATATTTCCTCGTCTTAGCTTTCTGGGGACCTGCTTTCTCATTATCTTCGTCTGTCTTCGCCTTTCTTTTCATCCCTGTTAAATATTTCTCCATGCTGTATCTTCGCTGCACTTTCTAAAACTTCTCATGCGCTGTGTGGCTTCTTGCTCTGTGAAAAAACTATTCCGTGCGCTCAGTCTGACAATAACAGCGCCACTGCCCCTACTGTCGTGGATGTGCAATTACACTTACCATTTTACTTTCAAAATGTGAATAAGACCATTCAAAACTGGGTCACACGACACGAGCTCCCCTTGGCATCGCACTGCGCCCCCCCAGGGGGGCGCGCCCCACTATTTGAGAAACGCTGCTCTAGTGGCACAAATAAACAGCGCAGTCAAAGATTCACCTGACAGTGGTGGCTTCTGGGAGTGAAGAGCAGAGGGGACGCTGACAATCAGGCGCATATCTTCAATCTCTGGCATTTTTGAGGACCTGAAGCAAAACAAATATGATCTGGATTAATTAAATCTTGGGGTTTTGTCATTTATAAGCAACAAACACGACAGAGAATACCTTGTGGAGGTAGAACATCGACCCAGCACTAGCGTTTCATACGGTTTTTTGTGCTGTGAATCGAGAGGAAACACAAACTGCCCGGATGTTGTCACCTAAACAGGGAGATGAAAGAGTCAGACTGGTGCCGGGTTGTGAGATTTCTAAGAGTTTTATCTCTTTTATCTGTACCTTGACCCAAAACCATTTGGCCACAACTTGTACACCCCAGTGTGGATACAGTTCCTCGCAAACAAAACGCAGGTGGCTGGGCCGGTTTGTCACCCAGGTGACCACTAAACATCCTGAAGACGACAGCTGGGGGACCGGGAGGCGCTTCAGTTGTGTTGACGGTAAAAAGCTGTATGAGAAATTTAAAAAAAACAATCAAATGTACTTACTATCATCATACTTAATGTTTAGCAATGTTATTAATTCAATGACTACATCGTCAGTGTCACAACTTTCACTTTAAACAGAAAAATCTTGAACACTCCTGGATGAAATGTTTAAATTAGATAATACTCTAGACTCCTTTTTGTTTTATGTGTTCTGCTTCGCGCTCTTACCTACGACTCCTTTTCAAGGATTTGTTTTCCCACGGCGGATCAATCACAATGAGGTCAAACCTCCTTCCCCCTGATGGAGAGAAACATTTACCGTATTTTCCAGTATATAAGTTGCCTTTTTTTTCATAGATTTGTCAGTCCTGCGACTTATATGCTGAAGCGACTTACTGTATATACATTTTTTATTCCATATTCATAACGCAATTTTTGACTGATGCTTTAAATTCTAAGGACTGCAACAGCGAATCCTCCCGTGCCTGCTCGCTTCACTCAGCTGGTGCAGGCGGAGGAACGCTGGAGAGCTCGTGGCTTCGGCCAGGTTGGATGGATGGCGCTGCACCGCCCAGGCGAAATGAAGCTGTTTTGACCATTAAAGTGCATTTATTAAAGCTGGGGTATGCGATTTCTTGAACACTCTGGGACTTAGAAATATTTTCAGCGCAGAAAAGCATTCTGCTACCTCCCCCTCAGAGCTATATATAATAATAATAATAATAATTGTCTAATCTTGTCATCTGCGTATGTTTCCCATACACAGACGAAATTCGTCTCTGCATTTAACCCAACCACCTACCAGGCGGTGCAGTGAGCAGCCATAGAAGGCGCTCGGGGAGCTGGAGAAATAGGTGTGCACTCATAGACACCCCAAGATGTGTAGTGGCCGGGACGCGAACCCGCGTCCTTCGGGTCCCAAGTCAAACGCCCTAACCACTACACCATCTATGGCTCAGAGGGGGAGCCACAGTCCGTGCTTCTGCTGAATTTTAGTTCTGCTCCGCCCCCTGCTGTGTGTCTGCTCGGAGCGCTTCAATATTCTGTGATTATATGTTGTAAAAAACTTTTAAAAATATAATAAAACCATAGAGCACTTGTCCAACAACACAAAACCCAGCAGAAATCATCAGAGCTTCACGAAGCAACGTTGGACATGATTTAATTCGCTCGTGACTTCCTCTTTCTGTCAGTGCAGGTTTGGAATGTCTGGAATGCTCCGCCCCCACTCCATGTCCTGTCTCTGCGCTGCAAAGTTCTGTGATTATATGTTAATAAAACCTTTTAAAAATATTATAAAACCATGGAGCACTTGTCCAACAACACAAAAACCAGCAGAAATCAGCAGAGGTTCACGAAGCAACGTTGGACATGATTTAATTCGCTCGTGATTTCCTCATGTCTGTCAGCGCAGGTTTGGAATGTCTGGAATGCTCCGCCCCCACTCCATGTCCTGTCTCTGCGCTGCGAAGTTCTGTGTTTATATGATAATATAACTGTTTAAAAAATATAATAAAACCATGAATCACTTGTCCAACAACACAAAAAGACCCTGTAATCAGCAGAGCATCACCAGCCAATTTGGACATGATTTAATTCGCTCGTGAGTCGTGACAAATCCATTTCCTCATTCCTGTGAGTGGAGGATGAAGCGATCACTTGACTTTTGGCAAAAAAACTAAATAAAAGTCCAGCTCTGGGATGAAGAAGGGATATTTAATACATTTGTGTCACATAAAAAACAGTCCTGCATCGCTTTGCAATCCTTTGAATGAGAACGAGCCGCGGCGCTGAGGCTGTGACAGGCGGGGGCGTGGGTTGGGGCGTGACAAACAACTCTGTTTTTATTGGCTGGTCAGTGTCCGGGTCACTCTGTGTTTTCAGTGTTTTTATAAATGCTGATAGAGAAGCAAGGGGACTATAGTTTTTTTCAGAGATTACTTTGTCTAACATCAGTCTGTCAGTAGATAGTGACAGAGTGAAGAAATATGTTAAAAATATATTGTTTGAAAAGTTACAGACTACATTACAATGTTACATACCCCACCTTTAAGGAAAAGTTAAACTGAGACACACCTTTGCTATAATGTTGAGCAAACAAATACAGGTAGTCCTCGAATTACGACGTTTCGAGGTTACGAACGCCCTGCCATTGAAAAAGCATTGTTTTGAGTTACACGGTTTATACGCCTTTACACCATAAAATACGGTACCGAAACTCAGCGGAGGCACAAATTTACAGGAGGGAGGGGGGAGAGTGTACCTTAGCGGCCATGGGCGGAGGATTACAGCTGAAAATTACAGGAGACCTTATTGTTTACAGGCAGACCTGAGGCAGAGGAGGTTAGATAAAAAAATTAAAAAAAGGTGATCAGGTGAAAAAAGGTGAAAAAAATTGCATGATCAGAAGAATAAAAACAATTTGTCTAGCCTGCATGTATTCCATATGGATACTATAATTTTTTTTACTGTACCCACCGTGAACGAGTGGTTGCATACTTGCATTCTTGTGAAATCAGAGAGCAGGAAAGCTGAGTTAGAAGGTATGATGTATCACTCTCCCATCAGTGTAACCACCGCTGCCTGGTCCTCCCTGTTCTCCGTCATCTGAGAGAACAGGTCGACATGTGAAGTGCAGCCATCTTCAGTGACGAGTAACTGAGTGCACTCCTGCTGCTCCCCATCCTCCACCAGAGGAAGCTCTTTAGCCATCTCACAAAGAGCTGCGAAGCGGCATTCCTGGGAAGGAAGAGGCTCTTTCACAGAGTCCGTCTCTCCAGAGAGGTATCCATGGGATCTTGCAGAATCCACCAAGAGCTTAGTTCCCTCCAGAATAACAGACTTGATCTGTAATGTGGCACATTGAAAACATTTCCTGTTAGCTACTGTACTGTACTCTGCTTTTTTTCTTCTTCTCCATTCAGTTGTTTCATTTGACATTTTCAGTTTGGATGTGAGGATTTAATTTCTTCCATCACGAACACTTGAAAATAAAGTGACAAATCTAAAGATTTGATGCTGAAGAACAGGATTTATTTACCTTGTCGTGAGTTTTTAATACTGTTTACTTTTTTTACTACTGCTTACATGTAATTACTACTGTTTACATTTACACTACTCTAATATCTACACCACTGCTGATACATATACAGTGTGCTCTGAACGGTCTTATTTAGGGATGCCCAATGTGCCTTACTGCATATGCCACTTTTTGCCTCTATAACAACATCAACTACTACCTCATACATATACTGTGTACATTAACTCATACGCTGCTTTGCCACTTTGCAAATGTCAATGCTAGAAACCTTTAGTTTATTTTAGTTATACTTTTTATACTCTTTTTTTATACTAGTATGCAAAAACTCAGGACAGTATTATGTTCATTAAATGTTTAATGTTTTAGTTTTAGAGTTGGTGTAAATTTTCATACTCTTATACCACTATGCAAAAAACTCAGGACAGTGTTAGTTTTACTATTTTATGCTTATGTCTATTATTATATGTTTCAGTGTTTCAATGTTTAGATGTTTACTGTTGCACCGAGGGACTGAGAGAAACGCAATTTCGGTCCTGTGTATGTCCTGTACAGTACATATTGCAGATCTGACAATAAAGTTGACTTTGACTTTGAAAGGCCTTTGAGTCAACTCCCCCTTGGTTGAGTTCACTGCGTTTTCGCTTACGTTTCTGAAAGACAAGACTTCATTTAAACAACGACAAAAAAAAACTTTAAAGACCGTGTAAAGTAAATTTCAATGTGTGGTTTTAGTTTGTCACACGGCATAAATATGTGTTATTAATCACCCATATAAATCTGACTGATTAAAAACATTGTTTACCTTATAAAATTAAGTCTCAAAAATAATGAAAAATCATAATTTTCCCTTGGTCTGGAACGGTGGGGGCGTGTCAGCGCGTGGGCGTGGTTTCAGCGCAGTACTGCGGCCTGCAGCTGAGCTGTGTGTGGAGAGGCAGACAGGAGCAGAGCCAGTAAACCTGCTCTGTTTTTATCTGAGTTCTGGCTGTAACAGCAGCTACTTTTTCCAAGAGTTACGCTGTTTTTGTAAATAGTTTTCTTGTGTGTTTTTAATCTGGAATGAATAAAAAAAAAAAAAGTTGTACCATGCGGGAATTGAACCCATAAGGTTTGGGACGGAAGGCAAACGCTTTTCCATTGACCTATCCAGGCATTACAGATACTCAGTATAAAACCACGTGGTATAAAAACACGTTATGATTTGTACGGGTGCCCTGACCATTGCGACATCCAGGGAAGATGCACGAACGAGGCATAATTGATTAGCTAGCTAACAATGAACAAAATATCTATGCTATTGCTATCTGATGCATAGGTGTAGATCCTGGGGGGGTCGGGGGGGTCCGGACCCCCCCAATCTTGGAGAAATATAGATCTGTCCCCTCCAATAATTCAATAAAGGAAACCGTGTCTTTAAACAATATGAATATAAAAAGGCAAAAAAAGAGAGAAATCCGCCATTATTCTAAAAAAAAAGAGGAAAATTTGCCTCCCCCCCTTCTCTGTTGGCAAATGGTTTAGTCCAATATGCTGGTGAAGATTCTCAGTCGTCCAGGACATGATAAATCAAAAAGGCGTTCAATTCAAGATCAACTGGACTTTATTTGTAACAGAAAACGTTTCGACTTCTGTCCAGAAGTCTTTTTCAATTCTGAATGGAAGCTGTGAGAACGAGAAGTTTTATACAGGCTTACAAGTCAATAACACATACATGTAAATTGACAGATCACACCTTAACAGTAGGGAGTCCCTTGAAGTCTCTGACAGAAAACACAACTAATCACAGCTGAGGTAACACATACATGTAAATTGACAGATCACACCTTAACAGTA
>JBBPBX010047288.1:10256-26222 GCA_038048925.1 Garcialebias charrua | reverse complement strand
TCAATCTGAGGTGCTATTTCATCAGCAAGGTGCTCCAAATGTGGCCATGCTCTCGCCGTCTTGGGTGTGGGAATATGGTTTAAATTGGCAGGGATGAACTCTCTTGTGTAGGTAGTAGGAAGGGAGATTTTCTTTGATGAGTAGAAACCTCTGATTTGTAGCCCTGAGATCCTTTGACTTGGAACAACTTCCTCTTTGTATGACAATGTAGAGAGCTTTAACTTTACATCTCTCTTTTCTGTATCCAGAACGTCTGCCTTTTCTTGCAAAACAAATGTAGTGTCGCTCTGAGTGTCCAGAAGGGCGTATACTAGCATTTCTTGTTCTGGGTTGCTTACTGTGGATAACCAAACTGGAATCACTGTAGATGTGAGATCACTCTTGTCACCTTGGATCACACGGTTTGAGATTGCCTCACTTAAAGTTTCTTTACTTTGTTCTTTGGTTTGTTTGGTTTCCCTGGCTTCTTTCATCCCTTTAATTTCTCTTTGTTCTTTATCTCTGTCCTTATTTCTTTTGAATTCTTTGTCTCGTTCTTCATGTAGGCACGTTGGGTGTTTTCCCTTGCAGGTGTTACAGATATTCCTTCTTTCACATTTCTTGGACAGGTGTCCAAAGCTGAGACATCCGAAACACAGTCCTTTTAACTTCACAAACTCCACTCTTTCAACTAGCGTCTTTTCCATAAACTTTCGACATGTCTGAATGTTGTGATTTAATTTTTCACAGAATACACATTTGTTTGTTTCTGTTTTCTCTTCTGAGCTGCTTGCAAACACCTTTGCTCCAACACTTTGAGCCTTTAAGGGTTTCAGCTTCTCTGAGTCATTTGCTTTAAGTGCATGTAGCGATGTCACTGGGTTGCACGCTATCTTGGCCTCTCTTGTGATGAAGTCAACAAAGTTGCTAAATGTTGGAAATGAACCATACTCCTCTTCAATCTGAATGACTTTTCTATTCCATCTTGCTGTAAGCCAATCAGGAAGCTTGCTGAGCATTCTCTGGTTCTCACTACAGTCATTTAGAACTTCAAGACTTGTTATCTGAGACATTGCTGCTTCACAGCTCCTGAGAAAGTCTGAGAACTCTCTTAGTTCAGTACTGTCCCTTGGTCCAATTTTCGGCCATGATGAAAGCTTATCTCTGAAGGCTTTGGCGATCATAAATGAACTTCCATATCTTTCCTCCAGAGTGTTCCAAGCTGTGTGGTATGCCAAATCTGTTTCCAGCAGGAAGTAACCTTCGATAGCCTTTCTTGCGGGACCACCAACATACTTTCGAAGATAGTAAATCTTTTCACTTACTGGGATGTTCTTTCTTTCAATAAGCATTTGAAAAGAAATTTTCCAGTCCTTGTACTTGATAGGATCACCACTAAAAACAGCAGGTTCTGGAACTGGTAGACGGCTAACGTTAATGGACTCTGCTAAAACCTTAGCTAGTACCGTTATTCCATCTTCTTGTGTGGCATAACTAGGTTGCTGACTTGAGGTGACTTGTGACCCAATAAATGGTTGTGCACTTGGATTGAGGTTTGAAGATGCAAGCTTTGGTTCAGGCGGGCTTATTGGATTTGATGTGATCCTTCTTGGTTTGCTCGTACCATGCAGAAGCCCTGATATTTCGTCATCTGAGTTGCATTCTTGCTCATACACTTTCAGCCGTGCTTTGGCAGCGTTCATTTGCTTTACAGTTTCTAAACGTTCAAGCTCTCTTCTCCTTTGCTCTAATGCTCTTTGAGTTTCAGCGTTCTCTGCTTCTTGTTTTGCAAGCCTTTCTTTGTTTTTTAATTCAAGCTCTTCGAGTTTCTTTCTTTCAGACTCCATTTCTTCCATCATCTTTAGAGTAGCTTCCATTGCAGCCAGTTCTGCTGCTGCTTCTTGTCTTTTGACAGACAGCTTTCTTGAGTAGCTTGAACGTGCACTTCTTGGTTGTTTAGAACTTTGGGAGGCTGTTGAGGTGAACACGGAGCTAATTTCGCTCCATCTCACCGATCTTTTTTCTATATCTTTCTCATCTTCTTTTGGAGTCATGCTTTCTTGGGCTTGTTTTATAATCCTTTGGGAAACTTCATCACACGTGTCCACTCTGCGACGAGTGTCTCCATCAGGTGTTTCATAATTGCGCAGCTCTTCATAAACTTGCTTCACTTCTCCTGAAGCATGTTGGATTTGAACAATGTGAAGATGCAAATTTGTTTTAATAGGTGCATCAAGAGCTCTTTTAGCCTGTTTGGCAGCAGTTTTCCATTTTTCATAACTGAACTTGAAACGAGTTTGAAGCTTGTTTAATCTTTCTTCATGCAGTGCTTGGCCTTTCTCTGTGCGTTTTCTCTGTCTTACACTTTTCCTCAAACTCTCTGCTGAAACAGCTTGACTTGTGCATGGCTCTAATGGGTTACTATCTGCAGCTTCTTCTTCATGATTTCCTTCTCGCTTCAACTCCACCCCTTCAGCATCACAGTCCTTTTGCATGGCTTTCTCACTGCTCATTGTTTACTTTGGGCCTTATTAATTCAGTTTAAGTTAGTGCCCTTATATTAAAGTTTGTAGTTTTAACTTAGCTTAAATACTACCCTTTAATGTGTTTATAAACTTGAATAATCCCCTGTTCTTCCTTTCTTTTCAAAATGAACCTAAATGTGGTGAGTTTAATTTCCCTTTTAAATACCACCCTTTGAATACATTTACAAACTGAAATAATTTTCTCTTCAAAGATCAAGTTAAGTGTGGTATTATGAACCTTAAATCAGAATAAAAAATCTTTCATTTGTTACAAACAGAAAATGATTTCCATGTCAAACAACATTATACAACTTAATGCACACTTTTCCTTCTTTTGTTCACACTTAATTTGTCAAACACTTGTACTGTAATTCACTTAAAATTAGCTTGGTAACATTCACCTTTGTATTAAACAACAATTTCTTAACCTTTAAACTTGTGTTTTTTACCACAGCACTTTACCCTTTTAAGCACTTAACAGAGTCCCTTCAAAGTTAGCTAGGTTAGTTCAACTGTTCACCATTAACTTATTTTAAAGGTGTTACTTGAGTAGATTAACCACGCTGAACTCCTGGACACTGGCTGCCTCCTTCGGGTGATCCGTGCAGCGTTTTCCTTTGATCACAGAGAGTGACGTCACCGTTCAGCGAGTGCTTGTCGGCTCCAGCTGTAGCGGGTGCTTCCCTCCTCCTCTCTGCTCCTTCTCCTCCTCTCTGCTCCTGGACTCCAGCACGCAGGCGTTCTCTGATTCCAGCAGCAGGTTGAGTGACGCACGTATCAGACGTTAACTTCTCAACCGTTAACTTCTCAACCGTTGACTTCTCACTGTGGACGTGCAGACTTGACTTATCTGACTGCGACACGACCAGGCGTGAGTTCTGACTGTAGCACGAAGCAGCAGGAAAGGCTGAGTTCTGACTGTTGCACGGAGCGGCAGGAAAGGATGAGTTCTGACTGTTACTCCTCTCGAGTTCATTCATGGATCAACGTCGTTCTTGGGTTTTAACAGACATTTATTGTAGACAACTTAACTTAATGCCCCATAAATGCCGTCAGAACTAAAAAGAAACACAGACCTAAATTAGTTCACGGCAAATAAAGATTTACAGAAATAAAAGACAAATACTGTACTGTAAAAGACACAAATAAAACAATAAATCGTACCTCATTGGCCACATTAACTCCAGAGGAATAAAGACGATTTTCTACAGCTTCTTCTTACAAAAAGAAACGTAAAACACCCCTTTGTCTTCAGGGGGAACTTCTTGTAGTAGTCTCTTCTGCAGTAACGGTTCTCTAACGGTTTCCATGGCAACTGTGTCAATCAATCTTACTCCAAGGGAAACAACGTGGCATGCGGAACAAAAGATACGTTCCCCCATACATTTTAATGCATTTTAACAGAAAAAATGAACCTTAACAACATAAATTACTGAAAGTTGTTACTTATCGATTATTAAATGTTTTATATTAAACACTAATATTTATTGCTCTCTTTAACTGAATATTGAATAATGCATAAAATGAGATCTGCCCTTGATGGCAGCTACAGCTTTATTTCAGCTTTGTTGCAGCTGTGGTTGTTTTAACTGGGTATATAAATAAAGTATTATTATTACAATTATTTTTTATTGTTATTTTTAAGCCGAATTACGCAGTTTCCGGTAGTTTCCGACAGTTTCCGGTCGCTATGTTTCTTAGCTTCGGTTAGCTCCGGCTTCGACAGCCAAACCTTGTTGGTTCAGAGGTTGCTCCGCGCGGACACATGCGCTGCAGCTGAACGGCGGTTTTGCGTAGGGACAGATAGACCAAGGACAAAGACGCTGTGGAACGCGTGAAGCAGCAGACAGCAAGATTTAGTGGAGGGACCACGAGCTAACATGCTAATGCTAACGGACCCGACTGGTGGCGGTCCGAGACGCCTGCTGGGGCCGGGAGCTCGCATCCATGTGTGCCTGGCAGCCTCAGATGTTTGATGGACACCGATGTAACATGTTAAAATGCGGATAAACAGCTGGGCATAGTCTTCACTTTAGAATGGTTCACAAATACACTTAAGTAACTACTAGCAACTGCCTTAATTAATGATGCATTGCAGGATTAATAGATAGTGAAATCATTTTTGTCTGATTTCCACAAGGGAAAAATAACTTGTGGCTATTTAGGATTTATGAAACATTAACAAAGCCTTAATAAAGCATGAATAGTCTTCACTTTAGAATGGTTCACAAATACACTTAAGTAACTACTGTACTAGCAACTGCCTTAGTTAAGTCAGAGTCAGAGTCAGAGTCAGAGAGTCTTTATTGTCATTTGCACCGCATGTGGTACATGAGATGAAAACGAGATTATGTACACGAGGTCCCAGTTACATCCAACAACAAATGAAAGAGAAAAACAGTAATAACATCGAGAACTAACTAAGAAAAACATCAACTAGTAATACACTAAGCCTAATATAGTGGGAATAAACAGCAGCACGAACATGAGTTTGTATGAGCAGATGGTCACAGATGGTCACAGATGAACACAGCAACAAGAAAACATATCAGCATCACCATGATGTGATATTTTGCAGTGTTTATTTTAATTTTATTTTTATTTATTCATGAGTCTAACAGCCTCAGGGTAGAAGCTGTTCCTCAGTCTAGTGGTTCTACACTTGATGCTCCTCAACCTCCGTCCTGAGGGGAGTGGGGCAAAGAGTGAGTGTGCTGGATGAGTGAGGTCTTTCATGATACAGGTGGCTCTTTTCCTGCATCTAGAGGTGTAAATGTCTGTGATGGTGGGGAGACTGACTCCAACAGACTTCTGTGCAGCCTTCACCACTCTCTGCAGAGCTTTTCTTTCTTCAACTGTGCAGCCTCCATGCCACACGTTGATGCTGGAGCACAGGATGCTCTCCACTGCACACCTGTAGAACGAGGTGAGAACTGGGCTGCTCAGACCGGCTCGTCTCAGCCGTCTGAGGAAGTAGAGTCTCTGATGACCTTTCTTGATCAGGCTGGTGGTGTTGTTGCTCCAGCTGAGGTTATCATTCAGGTGTACACCCAGGTATTTGTAGCTGGAGACCACTTCCACTGCAGACCCACCTATTACCAGTGGGGCATGGGTGTGTTTGTTCCTTCTGAAGTCCACAATCATCTCCTTTGTCTTCTTCACATTCATGTGAAGATTGTTCTCTTTGCACCAGCTCTCCAGATGTTCCACCTCCTGTCTGTAGCTGGACTCATCATTGTTTGTGATGCATCCCACCACCGCTGTATCATCTGCAAACTTAACAATATGACAGCCTGGAAGTGTGGCTGTACAATCATATGTGAGCAGAGTGAACAGAAGGGGGCTCAGCACACATCCCTGAGGAGAGCCAGTGCTGAGGGTTATGGTGGAGGAGGAGAAGTTGTGGATCTTCACGGACTGTGGTCTGTCTGTTAAGAAGTCTAGTATCCAGTTACAAATAGAGGGGCTTAGTCCAAGTGTAGATAGTTTGTCTATCAGAGTTTGGGGGATCATGGTGTTGAAGGCAGATGTGAAGTCCACAAAGAGCAGACGCACGTATGAGTCCTTCTGATCCAGGTGGGTGAGAGCAGTGTGGACCACGGAAGAAATGGCGTCCTCTGTTGATCGGTTCTCACGGTATGCGTATTGATGAGGGTCCTCATTGATGTTGACGGTTGCCTTGATGTGGGACATGACCAGTTTCTCAAAACATTTAGCATAATGATGCATTGCAGGATTAATAGATAGTGAATTCAAACATTATTTAACAATTAGTACGCATTTAATACATGTGGTGAAAGCACATTAATTTGTGCATTTACAAATATAGATAGCATAGTTAATTCATGAGTTATTAAGCATGAATAAACATTGAGTACGTAGGTTTTGGAACTCATTATTCTTTATGTATAAAGCGTTAACAAGTGTGTTAATTAATAGTGTATTAAGTGTGAATCATCCTTAATTAATGATGTTTTCATTGTTAATTAAAAGTTTGTTAATGCTTAAATAAGGCTTAATAGTGTGTAGTTATTATAAAGTGTTACCCATTTTCTTGTCTTGAATTTTGTTCTAATTCATCGATCCGTAACTCCAATTCCATTATTTTTTTGTCCTTCAAAGTAATTTGTGATTTTAATTGATTAATCTCGTCAAACAAGCCCATAAGTTGCTTTTGTTGAGATGTTATTTTCACAAGTTCAGAACTCATGAAGTTTAACGATCTCTTAATTTCTTCAACATCATCAGAGTTTTGCTCACTCAGAGCTTGTTTGTCCCTTTTGGATTTATTTGCCATCTTTACTAAGAGCCGACTCCCAATGTCAATTTTCCACAAGAAAATTATGAGTGAATAGGCCTGGTCATCGACTCACATTACCAGCAAAGCTGGCCTGAAAGGAGAAGAAACAGACCTCCTCTACGGCCGACCGAGGTCCTCCCCAGCAGCAGCCGCTCCCGCAGATGAAAGTTGGAGAAAAGTCAGCGACCTCAACGCCGCTCCAACGCCGCAGGTTGTCAACTCCGCCGAACGACAGCCTGTGCTTGTCCAGAGTCCCCCTCGAACAGCCCCCGGACGGTGGCCGGTAAGCCTCGAATCCAGCCTCCAGAGAGCGAAACAGGCCTCTCGGTCCCAACAGTTCACAAGGCCGACGCCGATCGAGGGAACTCCCACGCCGCTCGAAACTGGTCCAACGCCACCGATGTTCCAACGCCGTCGTTTCACAACCCCTCCGAACGACAGCCAGCGCTCGTCCAGAGCCCCCCCCCGATCAGCCTCCGGACGGTGGCCGGTAAGCCTCGGATCCAACCTCCAGAGAGCGAAACAGGCCTCTCGGTCCCAATAGTCCACAAGGCCGACGCCGACTGCGGGAGCACCGCGGGAGCACCGCCCCACCCAGAGGCAGCAAACAACCGAGGTTAGATTACTGCTTTTAAATACATCTAAATAAATAAATAAATTTAAATAAAATAAATTTAAATCTAAATAAATTTAAATAAATTCTACTTTTAAATAAATCTGTTTTCTAACTAGACTTGGTGTGTGAGTCTTTAAATGTTTAGGAGAAACTGGCTGGTGTAAATCTACATAAGAAACATTTCATTTCATGTAGCTTTTTGATTGCAGGTTTGTTTACTAGCACTGTCTGGCATTTGTATGATTTCATATGAATACAGTGGAACAGGGCAGAAATGTACTATTTCTGTAAAATTTTGGTTTTAGTCTGCTATTCATTTTTTGGTCCTTTACGTTAATATTAAATGTTGGCAGAAACGTTTCCCCAAAGAACCAATACTACTGTAATCTTGGTGAAGGTCACACGATTCTTTCAACATTTCAACACTTGTGGGAGTTCGGATAATCATTTTCTTACTTACTTAAACAAAAGTGATTATTGTAGATTTACATAATGCAATCTGCACAACAACCCTTAAAACATTTGCAGATAAAAAAATCTAAGGACTGGGTTGATATGGACATGATGGTTGTAAAGGACATAATAAGTCTTGTTATTGAACCGTTTACATACATATGTAATTTGTCTTTTTCCACGGGTGTATTTCCTGAAAATATGAACGTAGCAAAGGTGATCCCTATCTTTAAAAATGGTGACAAATGCGTCTTTAACAACTATAGACCAATATCATTGTTGCCGCAATTTTCCAAAATTCTAGAAAAAATATTCGTAACCAGATTAGATAAATTTCTTGATAAATATAATATTATAAGTGACAGTCAATATGGTTTTCGATCTAAAAATTCTACATCCATTGCTCTTATGGAACTAACAGAACAAATTACCACAGCCATTGATCAAAAGCAACATTGTATAAGTCTGTTTATTGATTTAAAGAAAGCATTTGACACAATTGACCACACCATTCTCACTAATAAATTAAACAAGTATGGTATTAGAGGACTAGCACTACAGTGGGTGTGTAGTTATTTGAAAGATAGACAACAGTTTGTACAAATTGACGGCATACAATCAAACCTCTGCAAGATCACATGTGGAGTCCCACAAGGCTCAATACTTGGACCAAAGTTGTTTATTTTGTATGTGAATGATCTAGTGAAGGTGTCTGGACTTCTAAAATGTGTTCTCTTTGCTGACAATACTACTTTTTTTTTATTTTGGTAGTGATTTAAATCAAATGTCTGAGTTGTTAAAAATGGAGTTTGTTAAATTACAAACTTGGTTTAAATTGAACAAACTATCATTAAACCTAGAGAAAACAAATTATATGTTATTTAGTAATAAAAAGAATAAATTGGATTTTTCTTTTAAAATTGATGGTGTTGAAGTTCACAGAGTAAGCGAGGTGAGGTTTTTGGGGGTAGTTATTGATGACAAACTGTCGTGGAAACAGCATATAACGGGCGGTCTACCATCCAAGTACTAACCAGGCCCAACCCTGCTTAGCTTACGAGATCAGACGAGATCGGGCGTTTTTTTTTTTCTTGTATTATAAAAAATAATTCATTCAAAATTATTCACAATTCAATGTATATTGTACATACATACATCAAAGTTCTATAATGTCCTTCATGTAACAAAAATGATTTTTTTTTTACTTTAGACGTCTGTTATTTCCAATATTCCAAATGATTCAAGTGGTCCAAAGATGTCTTCACACAGTTGCTTGTCCACACAATACAAAGTTCTACAGTGTCCTTGCATCATTCCAATGAACAGTTTCCAGCGATCCAGGGATTTATTTTCATAGAGCTTAAAGTTCCTGCAGGTGTAGATGGAGTGTCTGGTAACTGACAGTATGATATTGCAGAGGAGATAGTGATTGTGGTTTTGTCGTTGATAGGATTTCTGAAGTCCAAAGAGTCTCATCCAGTTCCATTCTTTGTCGTTCTGGGGTTTAATATTGCAGACGTTTTCCAGTAAGTCTCTGATCTTGTCCCATAAGATGGTGCAGCCAGTACAGCAGAGGAACAGGTGCTCTAATGTCTCGGGCTCTGAAAGACAAACTGTGCAATCTCTGCTAAATTTTTCTTTATTGATTTGGTGCAGGATGACGCCAGTAAATATTCTCCTGTGTCTTAACAAAAAATCTGTATTGTTCGCTTGTTTGTGACTGAACTTAATGTGTAAATTTGACCAAATATCATGGACTGGTGGATTTTGAAATATTTCAGACCATTTTTTGTTTGTAGTAGGTTCTTGAACAATTTGTGAAATTAGAATGTTGTACCATATTTTTGTTTTGACAACTTGAACTTCTGTTTTCTTGTCACTTAGCAAAAGGAAGAAAGATAGGCCGTCATCCTGCACCTCCTGATGTCGTCTCCTCCCTCCAAAGATTGAGGACCAATGGAATGGTAAAGCAGTTTGAATTTTTTCGCATTTCTTTATCAATGTGTCCTTTCTGAATGGGATGTTTGCTCTTGTAAAATGACTGAGGACCATGTTGATGTCCACTGTCCCTCGATCATCCAGAATCTGCCCAAAGGTGTGAATACCAGCTCCCTTCCAGGATGGGAGATCTAGCGTCCTGCCCTCACAGACCACTTCAGGGTTGTTGAAGATCGGCAGCGAGAGATGAGATCGGTACTGAACTGTACTTTGCCAACCAAAGCCTGAAATCTTCACAGAGCCATTGGTTTCCTTTTAGGTTGTAGCTTCTTTTGATCTCTTCTATAGAGGTTCCAAGCATTGATGACTGCTATGGTAACAGTGTGCCACCAGATGTACATGTACCATCTTCGGGATCTGAAGCTGAACTTGTAAAGTGCAGACAGCATATCAAGGAGAACACCTCCTATGAACTTGTTATATGTTTCAACAATGGCTGGTCTGGGAGCCATCACATAAGTTTTGGATTTGCGATCCCATCGTTTCACGTTTCCCACAGGTTCAATGCCGACATAAGAGGAAATCAGGTTCACTGCTTTGTTGTCATACCATCTCACAATGTTGTTGTTGTCTTGATTCACTCTGAAGTCCATTGACCCTCTTCCACTTTTCTTCATTTATTTTTCATCTTTCATGATGCAGTCTTTCATCCTGTTCATGCAGATTGTGCCAATGTAGTGGATTTATCACTCTTTTAGTTGTTGGACCAAAGGAACAGATGTAAATTAGTTGTCTGCAAAGACTTTGTGATTTCTTTCTGCAGGAAGTGTTTATGTCATTTTCAGCACAATTTCTCCTGTAACACCAACTTCAGACTTCTCTCTGTTTGGGTTTTGTGCACCTTGACAAATATCAAAGTCATAAAGAAAGCCACTTTGTCCAGCTCGTCCCCACATTTTGAAACCCCATTTGTGAGGTTTTGCAGGCATGTAGACACGTAGATGAGACTTTCCCTTAAATGGTACCATAATTTCATAAACTGCATGGCATTCTTCGGGAGGAATGCAGAGAAACTGTTTTTGTAACCATGGCCTGAGCTTCCACAATTTGTCTTTCTTTGCATCATCAGATGCACTGAGGTTGTCCTGAAAGTGAATCAGTGTCAGCAATTTCAGAAACCGATCTCGAGACATCACATCACAAACTGCAGGGAGCTTTGTTTCCATCTCCCAGTAGGCTCTCTCACTGGGCATTTGTACTAGCCCCATATGCATGCACATGCCTAGAGCCTGCTCAATCTCTTTGGCAGTTGTGTTTATTGACTTGCCCTGCTTCTGTACATTGTACATGTTTGTCCGTTCATTAATTTCTTGTAGCATTTCATCAGTAACAGACAGTTTGAAGTACATGTATGGTGTCATTTCACATCTTTGCTCTGTGCCTTCCTCAACACTTGCAATGAAATCGACAGACGGGGCTTGATATTGTATTTTTCTCCATCTGTATTCTTTGCTTTTTGCCTTGCCCTTCACTGACTCATTACTGATTGTCTCCAGAGTTGTTGTTGAGACCTCAACCTCCATGCTGGTCTGGGCCATACTTTCATACTGATAGCCTTCCTCATCACTGCTAGCTGAACTTGCATCATCGTCATGCATGGCTTGAGGAGTCCATTCCTCCTCCTCTTCCTCATCTTCTCCTAACTGTTCTGTCACTTGAATTGCCATCTACAGTATTATCATATTGATGATATTTTCAATGTACTTTCTTTTTCTCTCTTCTTCATCAATTCTCTGACATCTAAAAATACACACATAAATAATTGGTCAGTACAGCTTAGAGATTACAATTTTAAAGGAACCACTTTGAAAATATCCAAAATGTATTTTCAAATGGCATTTCAGTGATTAACCAGTTTATATCAATTATCAAAAATAGTGTGTGTTGCATTGTGGCAGGAATGCTGTAGAATAAATTACTAAAATGTCACATGACAGTTCAGGACTGGAGCACCTTATATACCTGCAGTATCAAGTTTGATACACACACTTTTAACACGGTTTAACTGTAAACATTTAAAATATTTTAAAGTAAGTATGCATCGCTTCAACACAGGAAGTATTTATTTAAATAAATTACTAACAATATTGATGTTATTCTTATCATAACTTCTCCAAAATTAGCGAAGGTTTTCCTGAAAAAAGTGTGTGGATGACCTCCTTTCAGCAGACATTTTGAAAAGGCAAAAAAAAACCTGTTCCACTGCCTGCAGTACATTGATAATCCACTAGAAGAGAGAGTACCTGTACTTGTCTCAAATGATTTACAACAGGTTTTTGAGGTAAATCCTGATCACATTGATAAAATAGAGGTCACAGAATGTTGCGTAGCAAATATTATACAAATGGCGATTTAAATATAATTTTCATATTAAATAATTTTAAAATGCTTACATTGAGCTTGTGAAAATAGTTGCAGCCCAAAAGATTTGCTAGTTCGAGCAGGGCTGGATAGTTGTTGTGATGGGGCTATTTCATGCTTTATCAGCCAATACAAGCACTTGAATGCCCCCACCACAGCCTCATGCTCCAGAACAAATGGTAAATGGTAAATGGAGCTTACTTATATAGCGCTTTCCAGCCCCCTTTGAGGGGCCCCAAAGCGCTTCACAGTACCAGCCATCCACCCAGTCATACACACATTCATACACCGGTAGCGGTAGACTGCCATGCAAGGCGCTGCCTGTCCTACCGGGAACAACTCAGGGTTAAGTGTCTTGCCCAGGGACACAACGAGGTACGCCGTGACCGGGGATCGAACCCGAGACCTTCCGGTCCTGAGCCGGCTGCCCTGCCTCTACACCATCTCGGCCCTACAACTGTGGGCTCAAATGGTGCCAGGACAGTGTTACCTGAAATAACAAGCATCATTAGTCTAACAACGTTACATCAGGTCCTCTGGATGGATTTTTCTATGTTGAAATGTTTCATCTTTTATCCAAAGATCTTTAATCCATCTTTCAACAAGAATAATCTATCCAGAGGACCTGACTTAATCTTGTTAGTTATCTACCTGGATTATTGAGCATGAATCATGACAAGCATCATTAGAATTCAAGAGCCAAATATGTTAATAATAAATTAAATCAAAATAAAATAAAATAATTTACCTGTTGCCAAACTTAAATGGCGCTGACAGGCATTTTATGATGTTCAGATGCCATGTGACGTTCTAGTTTGTCTTTTCTGTAGGACTGGCAGGGAAGCTCTACAAATGGCCTGGCCTGGCTTCCGCTCACAACTGTTTATGCTGTCTGCATATTCGACAAAACATTCCTACAACAAGAAATAGAAATATCCCATCATTTCATTATGTGCTGAATTTTGTCCATCATCCATCCAGTTAATGTATTTGACTAAATTACATACCAAGTTCAGTTTTGTACAGCTAGGGGGAGTATTTTTGCTCTGACAGCCAAGCTTGGTCGAAGTCACTTGTCCGGTGGTGATCGGTTCTTGACAGTTCGTCTGTGTGACCTGCGTCACTTTTTCCTGCTGTTGTGGCAGAGTTAAGGTATCTGGTGATTTTTCCACGATTTTCATGGTGTTTGAGGAGCTTCGCTGATTTTTTTGAGGGTGACATTTCCTTCTGTACAGTAATGTAAAGTAGTGAAAACGCATATGTTTTTTTCTTTTTTTTACGCGCGTTTGTTTTGGAGGGGGAGGAGCATTACATAAGAAGCATTTTTGCTAGCATGATTGTGTTGCACCTTGCACCCGCTACATCAATAATATAGTACAGACATTTCTCAACGGGGGTGAGAGGGGTGTGGGGGGGGAGGTTCGGTTCGATAGGTGGGGCGCTTGGTTCTGTTGACGGGGTGGGGCGCCCCGCCTGTATAATGGTAGGGGGAACACTGAGCGGGCATCTCGTCAACAAAACGTCTGATCCGCGCCTGAAAATCTTGTATTGCAGGCGCCCCTTTTCCCTCGAGAGTGTTTATGGATCTCATCGGAGGAAGCTGGCTGAATATTCCATCCTTATAAGAACGTTTACAGTGCCCTCGATATTGTCCATGGACATTGCTCACCGTTCTCGGTGTCTCTCCCATCCCCCCTCGGAATGTCTGTCACTATGTGCTTATTTGTGCGAGGTGTTTTTTAATATTATAATTTTTTTTCTCAGGCAAGAAGAAATATTTTAATAGGATTTTTTCTGCCTCCAGTTCCTAATGTGCCCAGTTCCATTGCTTTTTGTCTGTCTAAGCAGATCTCCCTTGTAAATGAGTCTTATACGCTCAATGTGACTTTTCTGTCTAAATAAAGGTGGAATGAATGAAAATTAATACATCATCCAATATGTACCAGATTTATTGTGCATCATCAGTGAGCACTTCTGGACACATTGGTATTGGAGTTTAACATATGACTACAGTGCGCCCCCTAGATTATTCCAACAGTATATATCAGTGAAACATCATCCGATCTGCAACAGATTTTCAAGACACATCGGTATTGTTGCTTAACTTGTGACTCCAGTGCGCCACCTAGATTATTCCAACAGTATATATCAGTGAAACATCATCCGATCTGCAACAGATTTTCAAGACACATCGGTATTGTTGCTTGTGACTCCAGTGCGCCACCTAGATTATTCCAACAGTATATATCAGTGAAACATCATCCGATCTGCAACAGATTTTCAAGACACATCGGTATTGTTGCTTAACTTGTGACTCCAGTGCGCCCCCTAGATTATTCCAACAGTTATATCTCAGTGATACATCATCTGATCTGCACCTGATTTTTTGTGTTTCATCAGTGAGCATTTCTACACACATTGGTATTGTTGATTCATGACATCATTAAGTCCCACCCACTCAGAGAAGAAACAGTTGATTATTGGGTGACTCTTCCAGCTTCGCCCTGTGTAAGATATAAGACTGAAACTGTATTCACTAACTGTTGATTACCACACATGACATGTTGAAAAGCATAAAGGAAGTGCTTGTCAAACATTCGCCACAAAACAGAAAGTCACAATAACTCCTGACTGGAAGGTCGGATTTTGGCCAAACTTGTAAGGCTTGCAGCTGGACTCGTACTGATATACTGATATGGGCGGAAGGTAATGTTGAAGATTTGGTCCTGGTGGACGCATGCAGGAATGGAATGAGAATATTAACGATTTTGACTGGGAATGAGCTCCATGAGCAACAGCTGAATGATCCGAGACGGGGACGCGGCTGGCTCGTACTGCTCGGTTCAGCGAGAGTATCGTCCCGCTGAACTAACTTGACCACGGTTTAATGTGGTGCTATGGCTCTGCAGACATTGCACATTGCTGTCTTGCGGTGTTTAGTGTAAAATATTTCCACACAGCGGACATGTTACCATGAAAAGTTGGCTAGCTGTTAGCTAAAATGCTACTCACTGAGTCTGTACGTTGTAGCTGGCTGCAAACTATGGAATGGATTTCCTGGATTTGAGGCGGGTCTTATTACTCTGGGTTCATGAGACACGACTCCGTTCAGAAAATCCATTCTATAGTTTGATCAACCCTGTGCCGTGTGCAAAACACCAGCGGGCGGCTGTGGCTTGCGGGCCAGCTCTAATAGTTATTAAATATCATCCAGGGGGCCATAAATAATTGCTTTGCGGGCCGGATATGGCCCGCGGGCCGCCACTCTGACATATGTGGCCTATATGGTACATCCGCATCTGGTCCAGATGGGAGCAGCCTGAACTCGTCATGGAGTGGGTGATCAGGGTTTGCCAGAATCTGCCTGGCCTTGTTCACTGACCTTACCTTGTGTAGGTCTGCGAGGTTCTTTAGGTCTATGCCAGCAGTTTTGCTGCGCATCTTGACAATCCCCGAGAGTTTGCTCTTGTTCTTGCAGGTCAAAAGTCCAAACCAACAGATGAAGGAAAAGGTTAAAATAGACTCAATAAAACATGAATAAAACATTCTCATAAAAGTTGAATCAACATTAAAACCACAAAGCTTCCGATAAAAATACATTCTCTGGTGGACCTTTTTACATCCATGCTGCTGATCTCATGCTGCTGATTACTTCATGTTGCCATGTTCATCCGTCCACATCTGCTCACATGGACTCATGTTCGTGCTGCTGTTGTTTTGACACATTGTTTTTG
>JBBPBX010047288.1:0-10208 GCA_038048925.1 Garcialebias charrua | reverse complement strand
AAGATACACACGACCCATGGCTTTATAGAAAGATTATATAAAGACTATTGAAATACTATATAAATATTATTGAAAGCCTGTTCAGTACAGCAGGACAGATTCTCTCTCCCAAAAGAGCCAGACTGGACTCAAAAAACTTTGAAAACCAACTTCTTCTGAACTTGAACAATATATTCAAAGTCAAAGTCAAAGTCAACTTTATTGTCAGAACTGCAATATGTACAGGACATACACAGGACCGAAATTGCATTTCTCTCAGTCCCTCGGTGCAACAGTAACCATCTAAACACTAAACACTAAAACATTTAATACACATAAGCATAAAATAGTAAAAAAGTGTAACACTGTCCTGAGTTTTTTCATAATAGTATAAAAGTATGAAAATTAACACCAACACTGAAACACCAAACACCCCTAAAACACCAAACACCCAATGAACATAAGCATAAAATGAAATAATAAAAGTGTAATACTGTCCTGAGTTTTTGCATAGTAGTATAAAAAGTATAAAAAGTATATCTATAAAATAAACTGAAGGTTCTAGCATTGACATTTGCAAAGAGTGGCACAGCAGCATATAAGTTAATGTACACAGTATATGTATGAGGTTCTTGCTGCGATATTAAAATGTGTCAGTTCATGTTAGGACAGGAGACAAGAGATGTCTCCAAATGTCTCGACACTCAGGTCAAAGTTTAAAAAATTGTGTCAGGAACTTAAAATATTGTTCACTATTGACCCATTACAAGGTTGACTAGACAGTATTTTAACTAGAGTTGATGACAAACTTAAATGATCAGGGTCTGTTCTTTTGTTAGGTCTAATGCTCCTTTTTTCAGGCAGACAACTTTTATTTAAATGTGTTCACTGCAGTTAAAATTACACATTGATTTTACTTTGTGTTAAATAAAATATTTTCAAAGTATAATCATTCATTATTATTATTATTCTTATTAACTCTTCATGTCATCTCTGAAATACTGACGCACAGAATCAAAGTCCAATGCAGACATGTTCCTGTTTTTGATTTTCTACATTTGCCTTATAATCTGTCTGTTTTGCTACTTTGACATCTTTGTTTTAACTTGTTAAAAAATAAAAATAAAAAAGGAAATCTGTATTTCTCTCTTATGATTGTCTATTGTTGATTGTTCAAGGAAAATCTACTGTTGCTGTTGTCATCGTTCTTTGTTTGTAGCAGGTATCTCTTGTAAATGAGTCCTCGAGGCTCAATGAGATTAACCTGCCTAAATAAAGTTTGAATGAATGAACTGGCGCACAGAATCACAAGTCCATGTGTGAACTGTGTCACAGAGTAAACACAATAAAAACATGTATTATCTGCAGCATTGTTCATTAAAATGGCTCAACACTACTAATGTATTAAAGAAAATATACATACAGCAGACACACTTAATGATATTGTGCACCATTGTATTAGGTAATACATTCAGCAAGTACTTTTACTTTAATACGTTTAATTATTTTTTTAAAGCAAGTACTATTTACTTTTACTTAAGTAAAAACATTATTCATTCATTCAACCTTTATTTAGTCAAGTAAATCTTATTGAGCCTCATGGCTCATTTACGAAAGCGACCTGCTAAAACTAAAGAACAATGAACAGCAATGGTAGAATTTCCTTAAAAAATAAACAATAAAATTAATGTGTTACTTCTACTTTTACTAGAGTACATTTTTGTCTGTTTATTTGTACCTTTATTTAAGTACAGTGTTTGAGTACTTTCTCCACCACTGTTCTTAGTTCATGTCTTGGTTCTTACTACTGTCTTTCTTTACAGATTGTATTTTGTCGGATGTAACTGGGACCCATTTCATTCCACAACATGTACCACATGCAACGTTCATATTACTGAGTATTTTTGGCGGATAAAGACGTATTTAAATCTTCAGACATTCGCTGTGGCACAGTCTTGCGCTACCATAAATCCCTAAAACGTTCTTCTGCAACGTTGTAAGCTAACAATTTCTTTTTTTTTTATAGTTTTGATTTCTATAGTACAAAAATATTTTGGAGTTATTCAGGTGAACTTACCGCGTGTGGTGTGGAAAAATGTAGGTCGCAAAAGGATGACATCACGTAATTCCTTGTTTTTTTATATTTTTTTTACGGCTGACCAGTCCTCCTTCCGGTCATTTTTTATTTTATTTTCAGAGGTGATTACTGCCACCTACTGTACATCAGTACCTTTAGAAAGCTGAATAGCATTCAATGAGAACTCTACACTGTAATGATTTCAGTAAACCCAGATTGGTACGAGACCCGGAACGAGACAAGACTCCACAAGATAGAAAAGTAAACAGTGTTTATTTTGTGCAGGTGACTATTTACAGGTGGTCCTCTGGAGCTCCTGAGAAACAAACAGGATGTCAGATGGATTGGAATGAAAGTGGTCCTTTGATTATTCGTGATGTTTTTCCTCTTACAGGTTGGATGGTTTGAGTGGAGCGTGAGAGTGAATCCAAGTGAGTCCAGAGGATGGTGAACCAGTTTCACAGATGGATGGCTTGGAGGATCAGGCACGTGGACCAGGAACTGAACCCAAGGCGAGCCAGAACAGGAAGGGATCCAAGAACACAGGAGAACTGGAGGCACAGAGAACAAGGTTAGTAACTCTTCTCGAGAAAACAAACAGGCTGAGAGCATAAATACCATAAACAGCTCAATGCCCCAGCGAAGAGTAGAACTTGACTGCAGCCTTATATAGTTGAAGGTCTCATCAGGGAGATGACGGGCAGCTGTGGTAATTGGCGGCCATCTTGGGTAGGAGCTGCAGCCAGTAGAACTCTTACATACACGTGAATTACTGACGACTACGACTTTCCGTCTTCAGAATTACAGTTACGCAGAGGGCTGCAGGAGGCGGTCTGACCAAACGTATGACGTATGAGGAGTGAGGAATGAGAACCTGTTGAATAAAGACCATTGACACTGATTCACGAGCTCGGGTCTGTTTACTGCAGGCTCGTAACTGTAATGGAACACCCTGGTCTCTGAACTGTTGGTGAAAACACCTGAATTCACCTTTTCAATGAAGCTCACAGTGAATCTCCTTTTCTCTGAAAACCTGCAGTGAAGGACAAAATCACTGTTTTATTCCAGTTTAGTTTGAACCTAGGACACAAATCACTCAGAAAAGACTTCCTTTTAATTTGTGTTAATTCAGAATTAATTAACAGAATAACTTTTGTCATTTTATGATCACTTGTTATTTACATGAGTTGTCACTCTTAATATGCTGGTGTATTTCTTAATATGTGAATGATCATTACGATGCTGGTTTATTCTGCAGTACGATGGTGCTTAAACTGTGTGAAAGTTCAAACTGTGTCAGACTGAACTTTTCAGTTTTGTTTAGAAGTTAGAATACAGTTTTAATCCGTTGTTTCATGAAGCTGGCTCCAGTCTAATCTGTTTCTCTGTCTTCATTCTAAACAACTTCTTCTCTGTTCTTCAAAACATTTCTTGTTGACGTCACCTGACGTCAACTAATCTCCTCCCACTCCCTGATTGAAATGACCAATCGGGAAGGAGCAAGTCATCTGATCTCAGATCCTATTTAAGAAGTTATATAGCTTCCTGGAACTACCAGTGCCTGAGAGAGTCTAAGATGCACGGACTTTCTCACTTTCTGCTGTAGACGCGAGTCATGAGTCAAAGACCCTGTCCTGTCAGCAAAGGACTTATAACATGCTAGTTATAAAGTCAGAACCGAGCGTAAGCTCAGAACTTTGAAGGAATTTCCTTTCTGGAATAATTTATCTTGAAACCAAACCAGGACTGCCACGACTTCTGCCGCCTAAAGCAAGTATCACCGAGACACTGAGAAGGTAAACACGTTTTGGAGTCCAGCTTGGACTTGCTGGACCGACGACCCATTTACGTCCAAGACTGCTCACAGCTCTTTACCAGAACCGAGACGGACGTCTTAAGGTAAAAGAGCAGCTGTTTGTTAACTGGAGCGTGCAATTATATCTTAGCTGGATGCATATGGAAGAGTGTCATCTGGTCATAAATGCAAGATAAAACTACTTCCGTTTTCCTCCATCTTTCATCCTCCATCTTCCTTCCTAAACTTTCTTCTTATATCTTAAGCCAGTAAACTCTAAGTTAATGTGCCTGCAGAGGTAAGTTATACAAAGACCCATAACTTGTGTTCTGTTGTTTCCTAGAAATTACGGACGCGTGATTTAATTTGTGCTGAAGTTAATTTATAGGAAATAGATCGATCAATCTATGTAAATATGTTGTGATGTAATTTTATGATTCTGTTATTAAATGGTTCAGTTCTGCTGTACCAACATAAATAACGTTTCCTGTCAAGTTACATCCCTCCAAGTCACAGAATTTATAGGTACCTGTATTAATCTGAAAAAGTGAGAACCCGTGAATGATTGATGATAATTTGTGTCAGTCTAAACCCTGCTCAATTTTTCATCTAATATATAGGTAAATCAGCAAAACTGATCACCACCTATATTATTGCATAACATATACACTGAACTTACATCACCTCCATCTATTCTTTGGCAAGCCCATAAGGACAATAATCATGACAGCTTACAATACAACATTGTGAATGCAACATTTAACATCTTCACATGAATTTACAACCCTACACTCCAGTTCTACATTATTCCATCAAATTAACAAGTTGTTCTCAAAGACTACATAAATCATGTCAAAGCAAATATTACAGAACTGTTTGATTTATTCTTTTACAGGACACAGAGAGATGTCTCACCAAGTCAGACTGAGGCTGCTGCCAAGAGCCAGGTGTTTTTTCGATGAGCCTGTTCAGGTGAAGGTGTCTGGGCTGAGGCCCAGGCAGGTGGTCACCATGAGAGCCAGATCCTCTGATGAGAAAGGAGTAGAGTTCAGCTCCTCAGCATCCTTCATGGCTGATGGTAACGGTGAGATTGACCTGAACAGAGATCCCTCCCTCAGTATGAGCTATGTTGGAGTTGAACCCATGGGTTTACTGAGGTCACTGAAGACAGACACTGCCCACAAATACTTTTATAAGGAGAAGTTGTTTGAACCTTTCATGGTGAACTTCTCTGTTTATGAGGGAAATGGCAGGATGCTTGCAGAGGTGACAAATGAGAGGCTTCTGATCAGAGATGGTGTCAGCAGAGTTCCTGTCGAAGAAGGGAATGTTCATGGAGTCCTGTTTACTCCTCCAGGTATGATCATGGATTATCTGCATGTCTGCTGTGGTTCACAACATGTTTACTACTGTGAGTTATCAGTTTAAAATATATTGCCTATTCAAAACAATGCAGTACACATTAAAAACAGGTCAAATATGGAGCATTGAACGTTTTGACCAAATATTTTACCTCATGGCTGAACAACATGACCGAAGAGCCAAAAAAGAGAGGCGTGCATTGAGTTCCAGTGGTAATAAGTTTTCTGAATTATTCTGTCTCATAAATGTACAGCTGAAGTTTGATTTGATACAGGAACGTGTGAATATTTCCCAGCAGTTACGCAAAGTAATCCAAGTTAAACAGTTCAAAGCAGCATCAAAGACTACTCAACAATGAAACTGCTGGAGACTTTTGGTCATATCTGAACAAATATCTTAACATTTTGAAGACGTTTGACTTTAATGCCAATGAAACAATCATAATGCCCAATGAAAGAGATGGTGTGATTCTTTTTGAGATCCAAATTTCAGCTTACTGTTTACATAAGGAACACTCACATTCTGAACTGTTTGATGTAGATTCAGAATTCCTTAAAATTATAGAATGTGATGAAAATAGACTTACCTGAGTTATTTGAAGAAACATATTTGGAGACTGATTATTAAAGCACTTTCCATGATGAATCTAACAATAAACCATTAGTTCTGCACCACAATACATCTCCTTCCCTATTTTGCCACAATTTAGAAGTTAATTGATATGGATGCAGAGCTAAGTTAGGTGATGGGCAGGATCAGTAATTTCTGCTTGAGTTTTCATCCTTCATACACCACAGTTGGCATCCTGCTGAACATGCTAAAAACAAATTAGAAGAAAATAACAGATGAAATTTTTTATTGATTTTTTTTACCATATATTAACAAAAAAATCTGCATATTTTCAGAGTTCTTAAATGACAGATTAAAAAAAGTGTTTTTATTTGTTTTCCATTTATGTGTCTCAGGAGATGGCCCATTTCCTGCTGTGTTAGATTTGTCCACCTTGAACTCTGAGAAAAGAGCCTGTCTGCTGGCCAACAAAGGCTTCGTAGTTCTTTCTATGACTGTGGTCAGTGACAACCCTGCTAAAGTCAAACAGATCCACCTGGACCCTTTTGAAGAAGCTGTGTGTTTCTTACATGGACTGCCTAAGGTGAAGAGCTGTGTTCATCTTGTTAAATATTCTCCTAGAAAACATTTTTAAATCAGGTTATTGTTCACTGAGTTGGTTCTGAGAACAGTTAAGACACAGGGAACGCTCAGATTTTCATATTTTTTACTGCAATTTAGCTTAGACTTTGTGAAAAAAACATTTGAAAATAGAACCTGTAAGCAAGGAGGAATGACTTTTGCACAATTATCATGCACCAGTCAGTGTTGCAGTTACAGATGAAAACACCACCACCCCAACTTCTAGGGTGTTTGTTCAAATGTAAGTGCTGAAAAAGAACAAAAAACATCTTCAAAATGGGGATTATACCGTATTTTCCGTTGTATAGGTCGCACTTTTTTTGGTTTTTTCAAGGCCTGCGACCTATACACCAGTGCGACCTATTTGTGGAAATTTTCCATTTTTTAGACACATTTTTGCCTCAGTTATGACCGTTTTTCACTTTGGCAGAAAATGGTGCAGTACCACTTTCGGCCGCTAGGGGGCGCAGTGCAGTACCAGTTTCTGTCGCTAGGGGACACTTCCAGAGGAGTACAAAGTCAAAGTCAAAGTCAACTTTATTGTCAGATCTGCAATATGTACTGTACAGGACATACACAGGACCGAAATTGCGTTTCTCTCAGTCCCTCGGTGCAACAGTAAACATCTAAACATTGAAACACTGAAACATATAATAATAGACATAAGCATAAAATAGTAAAACTAACATTGTCCTGAGTTTTTTTTTTTTTTTGCATAGCGGTGCAAGAGCATGAAAATCCACACCAACTCTAAAACTAAAACATTAAACATTTAATGAACATAATACTGTCCTGAGTTTTTGCATACTAGCACAAAAAAAAGAGTATAAAAAGTATAACTAAAATAAACTAAAGGTTTCTAGCATTGACATTTGCAAAGTGGCAAAGCAGCGTATGAGTCAATGTACACAGTATATGTATGAGGTAGTAGTTGATGTTGTTATAGAGGCAAAAAGTGGCATATGCAGTAAGGCACATTGGGCATCCCTAAATAAGACCGTTCAGAGCACACTGTATATGTACCAGCAGTGGTGTAGATATTAGAGTAGTGTAAATAAATGTAAACAGTAGTAATTACATGTAAGCAGTAGTAATAAAAGTAAACAGTATTAATAAATGTAAACAGAGAATGTAAACAGTATTATGATTATAGGCAGTGATGTAATACAGACATTAGTGCAAGTATGAGAATTAGTGCAAACTGTATGAGCACATGACCGAGAGTTTAGTGAAAAACTTTGTGTTGAGTGATAATGTGTGAGAAAGTTTTAGTGTTAAGGCAGTTCAAATGGGAGGGGGGGCAGAGCAGGCAGAGTGTTTAGCATTCTGACTGCCTGATGAACAGAGCTGTCTCTCAGTCTGCTGGTTCGAGCCTGGAGACTCCTCAGTCTCCTCCCTGATGGCAGCAGTCTGAAGCAGCTGTGTAGTGGGTGTGTGGGATCACCTGCCATGCGGTGGGCTTTCCGAGTGAGGCGTTTGCTGTGTAAGTCCTGCAGTGAGGGCAAGGAGGTGCCCACGATCTTCTCAGCTGCTCTCACAATGCGCTGGAGGCTCTTGCGGCAGGATGCAGTACATGCACCAAACCACACAGTGATGCAGCTGGTCAGGACACTTTCTATGGCACCTCTGTAGAAGGTGCTCATGATGGGGGTTGAAGCTCCAGCCCTTTTCAGCTTGCGGAGAAAGTAGAGACGCTGGTGAGCCTTCTTTGCCAGTGCTGCAGTGTTCCTGCTCCAGGACAGGTCCTTTGAGACGTGCACTCCCAGGAACTTGGTGCTGTCTACTCTCTCCACTGCGGTGCTGTTGATGGTCAGAGGGGCATGTTGGGCATCCCTCTTCCTGAAGTCCACAACAATCTCCTTTGTCTTCTCCACGTTGAGAGTGAGATTGTTGTGTCCGCACCACAAGGCCAGGCGGCTCACCTCGTTCCTGTAGTCCGTCTCATCGTTGTTGCTGATGAGACCCACCACTGTTGTGTCGTCCGCAAACTTGATGAAGTGGTTGGAGCTGTACGATGGTGTGCAGTCGTGTGTTAGCAGGGTGAATAGAAGGGGGCTCAGCACACATCCTTGTGGGGCCCCTGTGTTCAATGTGATGGTGCTAGATGTGTTACTCCCGACCCGCACTGTCTGTGGTCTCCCGGTCAGGAAGTCTAGCAGCCAGTTACACATTGAGGTGTTCAGCCCCAGACTGTCCAGTTTAAGGATGAGCTGTTGGGGGATGATGGTGTTAAATGCCGAGCTGAAGTCGATGAACAACATTCTAACATAGGAGTCCTTCGTGTCCAGATGTGTGAGAGCTGTGTGAAGGGCAGAGGAGATGGCATCGTCGGTTGAGCGATTAGGTCGGTATGCAAATTGGAAGGGATCCAGGGAGTCAGGGAGGACAGATGTGATGCTTTTCATGACTAGCCGTTCAAAGCACTTCATCAGGATGGGGGTGAGTGCTACTGGGCGATAGTCATTGAGGCATGCGGGCGTTGCCTTCTTTGGGACAGGGATGATGGTGGTGGCTTTGAAACAGGTGGGGACGATGGCCTGGCTCAGTGAGATGTTAAAGATGTCCGTGAAGACCGCTGCGAGTTCCCCTGCACAGTCCTTCAGCACACGACCAGGTATGTTGTCAGGACCAGAGGCCTTCCGGGCGTTAATCTTGATGAATGATCGCCTTACGCTGTCTGAGGACAGCGTCAGCACCTGGCCATCAGGAGAGGGGGGGAGTTTATGTGCTGGTGTGCTGTTACTTGCCTCGAACCGAGCAAAGAACTCATTCAGTTCATTCAGCGCAGAGGCTGAGCTGTCACAGGTCTGGGGGGGTGGTTTGTAGTTTGTGATGGTCTGTATTCCCTGCCACAGACTGCGTGTATCCCTGCTGTCCTGACCGTACACTGACCGTTTCCAGCTCATGTGTCCGAAAAAAAGCTCCTCTGCTCGGACTGACTGTCGGCCTCCTGGTCTGGAGGTAACTTCTTTTAGCTCTGTGTTTCTTAGCTGTTTGTTTGCAAGATAAGTCAAGAACGACTCAGCTGATTTTTCTGAAACTTACAGAATGTAGGCTAATCACAGTGTGGACGTTTACAAGTAAGTAGCTTTATTAGATGTTTGAGATATAAAAAAAAAAACGATCTTTTAGTAGCATTAGCTTGAGTTAGCTTCTAGTTTTATTTCTGTTTACGTTATAAATAGCTTCGAAACCAATTGGTGTATATTTTTTCTGCTTACAGAGTGTAATTATATAAGCTTTAATGTACTTAACTATGGCCTGGAGGAAAAATTTGAGATGAGATTCGATTTTTTATTCGTGTTTTCAGAGACGGACTCGTCTCCTGTTAGCTTCTGGGTTTATTTCTGTTATGTAATAAATAGCTTCAAAACCAATCGGTGTATTTATTTTTATTTTTTGCTTACAGAGTGTAATTATATGAGCTTTAATGTACTTAACTATGGCCTGGAGGAAAAATCTGAGATGAGATTCGATTTTTTATTCGTGTTTTCAGAGATGGACTCGTCTCGTGTTAGCTTCTGGTTTTATTTCTGTTTATTTTATAAATAGCTTCGAAACCAATCGGTGTATATTTTTTCTGCTTACAGAGTGTAATTATATGAGCTTTAATGTACTTAACTATGGCCTGGAGGAAAAATTTGAGATGAGATTCAATTTTTTATTCGTGTTTTCAGAGACGGACTCGTCTCGTGTTAGCTTCTGGTTTTATTTCTGTTTATGTTATAAATAGCTTCGAAACCAATCGGTGTATATTTTTTCTGCTTACGTGTAATTATATGAGCTTTAATGTACTTAACTATG
>JBBPBX010047287.1:12200-26223 GCA_038048925.1 Garcialebias charrua | reverse complement strand
CAGCTTGTCTCAATTGCTGTTTCTCAGCATGCTGCTGAGCCAAATTTATTGCTTCCCTGAGGTCTGTGCGCAACGACTGAACATATTTGTCCATGTCAGCAGTCTCTCCATCCAAGAGAACACTTCCAAACATCACATCAACAGGTAACCTAGGGGTTCGACCAAACATTAAAAGGAAAGGCGGAAAACCTGTGGTTTCGTGAACCGTGCAGTTATAGGCAAAAGTCAGTGTGTTTAGCATCTGAGGCCATTTTTCCTTTGCTCGAGGAGGCAACGCACGGATCATACTACCCAGAGTGCGGTTTAGACGTTCAGCCTGGCCATTTCCCGCAGGATGATATGGTGTGGTATGGCTCTTACGAACACCGGCCATCTGGAGTAGTTCGGCAATGAGGGAGCTTTCGAAATTAGCCCCTCTGTCAGAGTGAATACAAGCTGGAAACCCGTATATGGAAAAAAAATTATTCCATAACACGCGAGCCACTGATTTGGCAGACTGATTTGGACATGGGTAAGCACAGGCTAGTCTGGTAAAATGGTCTGTCACCACTAGAACGTCAATGGACTTGTTATTGACATCCTCTGCGGACCAGAAGTCAATACAAACTAGTTCTAGCGGTGCTGATGTGACAACAGAAACAAGTGGGGCCCTGGCCTCAGGTTCTGGTGCTTTGCTCAAGACACACCTCTTGCAATGACTCACATATTCTTTGACATCATGTTCCATCGAATCCCAGTAAAAACGTTGTCTGGCAAGCCACAGTGTGCGCTGCTGACCTTGATGGCCGGCATCATCATGCACCCCTTTCAACACCTGGCCTCTCAAAGCAACTGGAACCACAAATTGGAACACTTTCTTCTTGCTCACCACATGTTTAGAAACGCGGTACAACACGCCCAGCCGGGTCGTGAGTTTACCCCATTGTCGCAATGTACGATTTGTCTCCCGAGATTCATGGACACGCTCACGTCGGGATGGACGACTTCCCCTGTTCACATAAAAGGAAACCCGGCTGACTACAGGATCCTGACACTGTTTATCATACAACTCCTCATGAGTGAGGACAGGCAGTGGGCTCTGCCCCACTGGAGACAGTTTTTCCAGCTGCTGTGTGTAGCAGGTTGCCCTCATTTTCGCACCTTCACTCCAACAACGGTGAGACTTAAATAAGGCTGACACCTCATCATGAGAAACTCTCCCACCGTTGTCTATAATGTCCACGCTGCCTGTGACAGAGCCCTGGGTCGGAGAAATGAGTTTGCGCTTCTCATCCACAGACTCTTCCCGAGAAAGACGAAACATGTTCTGAACGTCTTCCACCAACAAACCTCTGGCTCCTTCTAACAAAGTGTTGTATGGAGTCCTCGTCAAACGGTGCATCATTTTGTGCTGAGCGAATGGTTCCCTGCTCAATGCATCTGCCACAATATTTCGCGGCCCTGGAATATACTGAATGTCAAAGTCAAAGGGGGCCAGCTTGGCCACCCATCTCTGTTCACAAGCGTCCAGCTTCGGCTTGGTAAGAATGTACTTTAGAGGATTGTTGTCCGTCCAAACAGTAAATTTATGTCCGCGCAACCAATGACTAAACTTATCATGAATAGCCCATTTCATGGCGAGAAACTCGAGCCTATGAGCAGGGTATTTGGACTGCGCATGATTCAAGGACTTACTAGCAAAGGCAATGGGCCTCGCAATCTTGTGGTCATCTTGTACTTGTGACAACACAGCTCCTAATCCGGAAGATGACGCATCAACAGAAAGCAAAAAAGGCTTTGTAAAGTCAGGGTGGGCAAGAAGAACCTGCTCTGTCAACGCAGCTTTTAAAGTTCTAAATGCTTCGCTACACTCCAGGGTCCAATCAGCCGTAACAAGCTTACGCGCCAAACCCTGCTTCTTCCTACCCTTCCCCCTCCGTGGCTTGGCCGTCCCTGTAGTCAGTTGGAATAATGGCTTGGCAATCACAGAGCAGTTCTCAATGTAGTGCTGATAATACACCACCATGCCTAGGAAAGAGCGAATCTTCTTAGGAGATGGCGTAGTGCCATCAGGTTCCATAAGATCTGCTTCTGACACGCCTACAATTGCCTGCACTTTTTCAGGGTCTGTTGCAATTCCGTCTCTCGTAACAATGTGACCTAAGAACTTCACAGACTTTCTTAAAAACTGACACTTGGATGGGGACAGTTTTAGGTTATGTTCTCTTAACCGTCGGAACACCATCTCAAGCCTCTGCAGGCTTTCCTCCTCAGACTTTCCATAAACCAACAGATCATCCAAGTAACAAAGCAGGCTTAAAAAGTTCTGGTCACCAAAGATCGTGAGCATCATTCGCATGAAAGTAGCCGGGCTGTTACACAGACCCTGTGGCATTCGGTTATACTCATGTAATCCGAGAGGAGATGAGAAAGCAGTGTACTTCCTATCATCTTCGTGAAGTGGGACATTGTAGTATCCTGAAGTCAAGTCCATTGAGCTAAAGAATGCGTTACCTCCCAATGCTGCCAGGATGTCAGCTTGGTGTGGTAAAGGGTGCGCATCTTTGACTGTACGAGCGTTCAACCACCTGAAGTCTGTACACAACCTCAAGTCACCATTTTTCTTCCAGCAAAGAACAAGTGGAGAAGCATACTCACTGCTTGACTTTCTGATAATTTCACGCTCTTCCATGTCATCTAAAGTTTCTTTCAACTTTTGGTAGTGAGCAGGAGAAAGCCTACGATAAGGCAGGCGAAAAGGGCGTTCATCAGTAAGTCTGATGCGATGGCAGAATTCGGCAGCCTTGCCGCAATCCAAGTGATGTCTTGAAAACACATCTTCATACTTTACCACCAAGTCAGTCAGCTTCTCTCGCCAATGTTCAGAAACTTCACAGTCACTAACAGATAGATCCTGCAGCCCCAAATCAGCCAATTTGCCAGGTCCAACTTTTGTTTTAACACTGCAACATGACTCAGCTGTAAGGCTGCCATGAGAACTGTCCACTTTACACACATTCTGGTGTACCCTCATGTCTATACCACCATCAAAATCTTCCAAAGCAATGCATGGATACACATCAGCCACCTTAGCGTTCCTTCTCAACACAATTGGAGACATAGTAGGATTGATGATTTTCACAGGAAGCCACCCTCCTCCCCACAGTGGAGTAACTACTCTGCCAACCATAACACTACGGTGCACACAACGTGAAGTGCTCGGTTCGACAACAACAGTACTTCCCACAGAGAGTTCAGTCTTAGGTGGAAGGCGGCCCCACACCACATGCTCACTCATAGGTTCAAGAGTCACGGCCTTGGTCAGTTTGACAGTCCCAACTTTCTCTGGGATTTCCTCCCCCCTCCACCTTTCAAGATTGGCCAAAAAACTGACAAACTGACTATTTTCATCCAAACATGTCGAGTCAGGTCTACTCAGTATCCGCCAATAGGCCTCATTAGACTTAAACTGTTTGATGAGCGGTTTCATCACATTTGTGCCAACAATAAGCTCATCAGCCTGACCATCAACCACCAAAACTGGGACAACATAATCAAACCCAAACAGTTTAAGTTGCAGTTCGCAGATTCCCACCGGAACAGTCTGTTTGCCACCACACCCAACAAGAACAATGTTAGTGGGAGGGATTACGTCTCCCATCACCACTCCTGCCTCACGCAACTGAGGGATTATGTCTGCACGTACAGATGTAGCCATAGACCCGCTATCTAACATCCCTCGTAGCTCAATCTTGTTGCCAACTAGCACTGTAGTGAAAAACAGACTGTCACTGATAGGCAGTTTTGCCACATTTTGAAAAATGACAGTTTTATCATTAGATACTGTGTTGCAAGCCATCATGTAGACAGTTTGGATGTCATCATCAATGTTGGAGGAAACACTAGAAAGGCCCACACTGTCCCCCACTAAATGAGGGCCGTCTAGTTTTCCTGAGGCGAATCAGTCTGTCCCTGACCAATCGGGTGCGTTTGAGGTTTCTGAGTTTTAGAACAGTGAACACTGATGTGCTCTGGAGAGAAACATCGAAAACATAATCTGTGCATCCTACAATGTGACCTAGTGTCATGTTGCCGGTTGCCACAAACCTGACATTCCCGTGATTGTCTGGAGATTTGCTTATTGGGCCTGTTGCTTATAGCCTGAGTGTTGCTGATCAGCGCTTTCTCCAAAAGACTCAAGACCCTGTCCATCGTGGTGTTTTCAAAAGCTGTTTTGTAGCTCTCTGGCTCTGGAACATTTTTAGAAATGGGCAACACAGTTTGTTCATTGGCAGCTACACCCACGTGTGAAGGTTCGGTAACCCCCACTTTCTGTTTCTCACGGCTCCGAACAACTGCATGGTCCCTTAAATACTCGTCTAAATGGTCTTGAACTTCACTAGCTGTCCAATTGCGAGAAGGCTTTGTTTTAAAAACCAGTGCCAGCTCTCTGTCCGGACAATGGCGAATAAACATGAGCACCAAATGTGAACTCAGGTCAGTCATTGAGTCCCCCTTACTAGCCAAGCATCGTTCAGCAACCTCTGCAGCTTTGTTAAGCCGTATCCAGTAATCAAGAGGTCCCTCGTTTGTGTATGGTGTGCTAGCGTAGAAATCCGCTAGAGGCAGATCTGAATGGACTGTGTCTCCAAAATGTTGTCTGAGAATACTAAATATTACAGAAACATCTGTAGCTTTTGCATTACTGCGCATCCAAACTCTAGTGACATCTCTTGCCCTCCCCATCAATCTGTTCATAACCACTTCAACCTGTTCAGCCTTAGTGGACTGTTTCTGTCTAAGGTAGGCCTGCATGAGGTCTTCCCACTCGAAAACAGAACATTTATCAGTTTTGTCACCTCTAAAATAGGGTGGAACATCAACATCAGAGCGTAATACAAGATTAAGTTTTGATGCATCAATAACAGTAGTACCACCTTGAAATGACTGTGAAGTGTTCTTGTTGTGATCCGGGATTGATGCAGGTGGAGGCTCTGACACAGCATTCTGCATCAATGACATCTTGATGGACTCTCCTATTTCTGACCCAATGGTCCTGATTAAATCTGTTAATTGAATGGAGGCAGCTTCTCCATCAGGTGAAAATGCAGGACATGATGAGGGAATCACTGGGCTCAGTCCCGGAGTGAAACTTAAAGTCTGACTAGTGAAGTCATCAAACCCCTTTTTCCTCCCAGACTCAGAAATGTCTGAGCCCAAAACACCTGGGTTTCCTGGGGTAGCAAACTGCAAAACCCCTCTCCCCCTACCAACGGATAATACCCCATGACTAGGAGTTGACATTTCATTCACATTGCAACCCTCCATGGGGAGACCTCACTGTTACCCTTTATGGGAATGAAACAGGAACCTGTCCAGAATAAAAAAATAGAAATGAGAGGTTCCCAACCACAGTGTCCGAGGAACTCCACACGGACAGCGACTCCAAGGCGCAGATGGAACCAACGGACGTCGTCCAGCAACACCGGTGGTCTGCTTCAGCTGACCAGTCGAAGGGTCACGGCACCAGTTTTGTAGCGTAGTTGATTCTGCGTTGTGTCTTGTGTGGAATGACAGCCAGACGACATCTGCTTTTTAGGCTTTTATTACTCCTGCATTCAACCAGCAGAAAACAGTCATCAAAACAGGCTTTTTCTCATCACAGTGTTCCACCGCGCCTGCTTCCATGAGAGTCTGTGCAGCAAGGGGCGCGAAAGAGATCGTGCAGAACTTTTCATGAGTTATAATGGTATGATCCATTAATATTTCTCTTTCTTAACCCCAACTGACACTCAAAACAACAATCAAAGAACTCAAAATGTTCAACAGTAACAATAATAATTCACAGTTTCGTTCTGAGCACATTCAATTTAAATAAAAAGAATAGTTTTGAAACAGGAAGTGACCCGCTGTTTTGGAAATGGATCTGTCGTCTTTTCAAAATAAAAGCTGCCGATACTCATAATTTCTTACTGGACTAGATTTTCACTTGACAATCTAGTGTAACAACATCACACTGCTACACAGATATGTTCTTGTTTTTGATTTTATACATCTATCTTATAATGTTTTGCTAGTTTTTGATACATTGTTTTAAAAAAAATCTGTATTTCTCTCTTATGTTTTTCTATTGTTTATTGTTTAAGGAAATTCTACCATTGCTGTTCATCATTCTTTAGTTTGTAGCAGGTCGCTCTGAAAAATGAGTCCACGAGGCTCAATGAGATTTACCTGACTAAATAAAGGTTGAATGAAAATCTAAAACAGTTTATATAACAGGATTGCCAGTACTAAGGGAGAAAAAGAGGTGTGGAGATTTTTTTTTTTTTTTTTTTTTTATTCATTTCATTTAAAAACATACACATACATACAATACAATCAAAAAAATGTAAAGAAAATGAAATGAAAGGTGGCAGAAGAAGAACTAGTCTTATGAAAACTGTCCCATTTTACTTAATTCTGACGTAAATCAAAATATTTTTACAAAATTTAAATTAAAATGTAATACACATAGACAATAACAATCAGCTAAATTAAAAACATAAAAACTCAAACATCTAAATCAAACCAGACAACAACTGATGTAGATTTATATTAACCATTTCCATATTATTTCAAGAAACTCGTCTTTATCAGTCTCTTAAATGTATAAATATAAATTGTGAATTGAATCTAAACTGAGTAAAATAGTTTGAACTTGGAGCAATGAAGTGACTCATTTAGGTTGAATCAGAACCTGACGGGTCAGAATCAGAACCTGACGGGTCAGAATCAGAACCTGACGGGTCAGAATCAGAACCTGACGGGTCAGAATCAGAACCTGACGGGTCAGAATCAGAAGACTTGAAGCATCTTGTCCTGCCTATCTGACATGAACTTTAAGAAGTGCAGTTTATTTTCTGGCCCATCAGAAGTGTTTTAGTATTCAGACTGAATCCAGCTGAACATCCTGACTCCACTGGAGTGGGGCAGTGTGTGTCGTTGTGTGTCGTTGTGGGTCACAAGTGCACGACCTCAGTGTGCCGGTTGTCTTCCTGTCACCCTCAAACTGTGAGTTCAGCTCGTTTTGAACGAATGACAGGATCTGGTTTAACCAAGAGGAGAAAACAAGGAGGAACAAAAAACAGAACTATGGGAAGAAAAGAAGAGGTTAAAAAATGAGGCAGTGACAGTGTGTGTGTGCGTGTGCATGCGTGTGTGTGTGTGTGTGTGTGTGTGGCATGAGGATGGAGACAGAAGTGATGAAGTGAAAAGATGAATTGTTGCTGACTTTCAGTGGAAACTCCCCCGGGGTTCCCTCATGAGCTCCACAGACACGTCAACACGTGAAGTCTGAAATAAAAAATAAAATTAGACGTCGTGCTTCTGAGTTTCACAGAAAACAACAGAACTGACGCTCCGCCTCCTTTTTCTGCTTTCAGATCATATTTGAAGCCGTTTCGGTCCAAGGTCATCCAGGCTTCATCGCCGTCGATGACATCAGAGTCCTGGCTCACCCGTGCCGTAAGTGAGGAGCACGCAGAACCGCAGAGCGCCTTCGCGTCCGACAGAAACACTTCACTAAACATCAACTGAAAACAAGACGAGCATGACTCTCAGCTACTACCACTCCAAATGTTCGCTCTTTTTCTGTAAAACCCACTGAGCTATCACCATGTTCGTGTCGTTAACTTTAATTAGCTGTGGCGGCCATCTTGAACTGGCCTGACACCAGCAGGTAAAGGGTAAATGGAGCTTATTTATATAGCACTTTCCAGCCCCCTATGAGGGGCCCCAAAGCGCTTTACAATACCAACCATCCATCCATTCATTCAGACATTCATACACCGGTAGTGGCAGACTGGCATGCAAGGCGCCTTCCAGTCCTACCGGGAGCAACTCGGGGTTAAGTGTCTTGCCCAGGGACACAACGACACATGGTGTGGGGAACCGGGATTCGAACCTCCTTCTGTTGTTGATTAGCTGTGGCGGCCATCTTTGATTGACTCCTAACATTAATCATCTGTAGCTACACGACCAAAAGTCGTGTTTTTAGTTTTTATAATCTTCATCGTGCGGTTCACAAGGTTCAATTTAACAGACAATGTTGTGCACGTAGGCTCAGGCGCGTGACAGTAGGTGATGATCATAGGTTAATAACTGGATGAAGTTAGACTCTTCATATTTTTAAAATAGAATGTGGTTATTTTTATTTTATGCAAATATTTTTGATTCAAAATCTTTTTTTGTGCCTGAGAAGTGATCAGTCAGAGAAATACAGCGTATAAAATAAATAAAAATAACAATATGGAGGAGAACGATCATTTCTGGAAGATGTTAAGAAACTCAGTTACTAATGATCGTTTAATGAGAGATCGTTCATCATCTGTCTGTCTGTCTGTCTGTCTGTCTGTCTGTCTGTCTGTCTGTCTGTCTGTCTGTCTGTCTGTCTGTCTGTCTGTCTGCTGACACAGAACTCGATGCTGGGTTGTCGTCTCTCATCTTGGACCTGTTGTGTGTTTCTCTCATCTTGGACCTGTCGTGTGTTTCTCTCATCTTGGACCTGTCGTGTGTTTCTCTCATCTTGGACCTGTTGTGTGTTTCTCTCATCTTGGACCTGTTGTGTGTTTCTTTCATCTTGGACCTGTCGTGTGTTTCTCTCATCTTGGACCTGTCGTGTGTTTCTCTCATCTTGGACCTGTCGTGTGTTTCTCTCATCTTGGACCTGTCGTGTGTTTCTCTCATCTTGGACCTGTTGTGTGTTTCTCTCATCTTGGACCTGTTGTGTGTTTCTCTCATCTTGGACCTGTCGTGTGTTTCTCTCATCTTGGACCTGTTGTGTGTTTCTCTCATCTTGGACCTGTCGTGTGTTTCTCTCATCTTGGACCTGTTGTGTGTTTCTCTCATCTTGGACCTGTTGTGTGTTTCTCTCATCTTGGACCTGTCGTGTGTTTCTCTCATCTTGGACCTGTTGTGTGTTTCTCTCATCTTGGACCTGTCGTGTGTTTCTCTCATCTTGGACCTGTTGTGTGTTTCTCTCATCTTGGACCTGTCGTGTGTTTCTCTCATCTTGGACCTGTCGTGTGTTTCTCTCATCTTGGACCTGTTGTGTGTTTCTCTCATCTTGGACCTGTTGTGTGTTTCTCTCATCTTGGACCTGTCGTGTGTTTCTCTCATCTTGGACCTGTTGTGTGTTTCTCTCATCTTGGACCTGTTGTGTGTTTCTCTCATCTTGGACCTGTCGTGTGTTTCTCTCATCTTGGACCTGTTGTGTGTTTCTCTCATCTTGGACCTGTCGTGTGTTTCTCTCATCTTGGACCTGTTGTGTGTTTCTCTCATCTTGGACCTGTCGTGTGTTTCTCTCATCTTGGACCTGTCGTGTGTTTCTCTCATCTTGGACCTGTTGTGTGTTTCTCTCATCTTGGACCTGTTGTGTGTTTCTCTCATCTTGGACCTGTCGTGTGTTTCTCTCATCTTGGACCTGTCGTGTGTTTCTCTCATCTTGGACCTGTCGTGTGTTTCTCTCATCTTGGACCTGTCGTGTGTTTCTCTCATCTTGGACCTGTCGTGTGTTTCTCTCATCTTGGACCTGTCGTGTGTTTCTCTCATCTTGAACCAGTCGTGTGTTTCATCTTGGACCTGTCATGTGTTTCTCTCATCTTGAACCAGTCGTGTGTTTCATCTTGGACCTGTCGTGTGTTTCTCTCATCTTGGACCTGTCGTGTGTTTCTCTCATCATGGACCTGTCATGTGTTTCTCTCATCTTGAACCAGTCGTGTGTTTCATCTTGGACCTGTCATGTGTTTCTCTCATCTTGAACCAGTCGTGTGTTTCATCTTGGACCTGTCGTGTGTTTCTCTCATCATGGACCTGTCGTGTGTTTCTCTCATCTTGGACCTGTCGTGTGTTTCTCTCATCTTGGACCTGTCGTGTGTTTCTCTCATCTTGGACCTGTCGTGTGTTTCTCTCATCTTGGACCTGTCGTGTGTTTCTCTCATCTTGGACCTGTCGTGTGTTTCTCTCATCTTGGACCTGTCGTGTGTTTCTCTCATCTTGGACCTGTCGTGTGTTTCTCTCATCTTGGACCTGTCGTGTGTTTCTCTCATCTTGGACCTGTCGTGTGTTTCTCTCATCTTGGACCTGTCGTGTGTTTCTCTCATCTTGGACCTGTCGTGTGTTTCTCTCATCTTGGACCTGTCGTGTGTTTCTCTCATCTTGGACCTGTCGTGTGTTTCTCTCATCTTGGACCTGTCGTGTGTTTCTCTCATCTTGGACCTGTCGTGTGTTTCTCTCATCTTGGACCTGTCGTGTGTTTCTCTCATCTTGGACCTGTCGTGTGTTTCTCTCATCTTGGACCTGTCGTGTGTTTCTCTCATCTTGGACCTGTCGTGTGTTTCTCTCATCTTGGACCTGTCGTGTGTTTCTCTCATCTTGGACCTGTCGTGTGTTTCTCTCATCTTGAACCAGTCGTGTGTTTCATCTTGGACCTGTCGTGTGTTTCTCTCATCTTGGACCTGTCGTGTGTTTCTCTCATCATGGACCTGTCGTGTGTTTCTCTCATCTTGAACCAGTCGTGTGTTTCATCTTGGACCTGTCATGTGTTTCTCTCATCTTGAACCAGTCGTGTGTTTCATCTTGGACCTGTCGTGTGTTTCTCTCATCATGGACCTGTCGTGTGTTTCTCTCATCTTGGACCTGTCGTGTGTTTCTCTCATCTTGGACCTGTCGTGTGTTTCTCTCATCTTGGACCTGTCGTGTGTTTCTCTCATCTTGGACCTGTCGTGTGTTTCTCTCATCTTGGACCTGTCGTGTGTTTCTCTCATCTTGGACCTGTCGTGTGTTTCTCTCATCTTGGACCTGTCGTGTGTTTCTCTCATCTTGGACCTGTCGTGTGTTTCTCTCATCTTGGACCTGTCGTGTGTTTCTCTCATCTTGGACCTGTCGTGTGTTTCTCTCATCTTGGACCTGTCGTGTGTTTCTCTCATCTTGGACCTGTCGTGTGTTTCTCTCATCTTGGACCTGTCGTGTGTTTCTCTCATCTTGGACCTGTCGTGTGTTTCTCTCATCTTGGACCTGTCGTGTGTTTCTCTCATCTTGGACCTGTCGTGTGTTTCTCTCATCTTGGACCTGTCGTGTGTTTCTCTCATCTTGGACCTGTCGTGTGTTTCTCTCATCTTGGACCTGTCGTGTGTTTCTCTCATCTTGGACCTGTCGTGTGTTTCTCTCATCTTGGACCTGTCGTGTGTTTCTCTCATCTTGGACCTGTCGTGTGTTTCTCTCATCTTGGACCTGTCGTGTGTTTCTCTCATCTTGGACCTGTCGTGTGTTTCTCTCATCTTGGACCTGTCGTGTGTTTCTCTCATCTTGGACCTGTTGTGTGTTTCTCTCATCTTGGACCTGTTGTGTGTTTCTCTCATCTTGGACCTGTCGTGTGTTTCTCTCATCTTGGACCTGTCGTGTGTTTCTCTCATCTTGGACCTGTTGTGTGTTTCTCTCATCTTGGACCTGTTGTGTGTTTCTCTCATCTTGGACCTGTTGTGTGTTTCTCTCATCTTGGACCTGTTGTGTGTTTCTCTCATCTTGGACCTGTCGTGTGTTTCTCTCATCTTGGACCTGTCGTGTGTTTCTCTCATCTTGGACCTGTCGTGTGTTTCTCTCATCTTGGACCTGTCGTGTGTTTCTCTCATCTTGGACCTGTCGTGTGTTTCTCTCATCTCGGACCTGTCGTGTGTTTCTCTCATCTTGGACCTGTCGTGTGTTTCTCTCATCTTGGACCTGTTGTGTGTTTCTTTCATCTCGGACTTGTCGTGTGTTTCTTTCATCTCGGACCTGTCGTGTTTCTTTCATCTCGGACCTGTCGTGTGTTTCTCTCATCTCGGATCTGTTGTGTTTTTCTTTCATCTTGGACCTGTTGTGTGTTTCTCTCATCTTGGACCTGTCGTGTGTTTCTTTCATCTCAGACCTGTCGTGTGTTTCTTTCATCTCAGACCTGTCGTGTGTTTATCTCTCATCTTGGACCTGTCGTGTGTTTCTTTCATCTTGGACCTGTCGTGTGTTTCTCTCATCTTGGACCTGTCGTGTGTTTCTCTCATCTTGGACCTGTTCGTGTGTTTCTCTCATCTTGGACCTGTCGTGTGTTTCTTTCATCTTGGACCTGTCGTGTGTTTCTCTCATCTTGGACCTGTCGTGTGTTTCTCTCATCTTGGACCTGTCGTGTGTTTCTCTAATCTTGGACCTGTTGTGTGTTTCTTTCATCACAGACCTGTCGTGTTTCTCTCATCTCAGACCTGTCGTGTGTTTCTCTCATCTTGGACCTGTTGTGTGTTTCTCTCATCTTGGACCTGTCGTGTGTTTCTCTAATCTTGGACCTGTTGTGTGTTTCTTTCATCTCAGACCTGTCGTGTTTCTCTCATCTCAGACCTGTCGTGTGTTTCTCTCATCTTGGACCTGTTGTGTGTTTCTCTCATCTTGGACCTGTCGTGTGTTTCTTTCATCTTGGACCTGTTGTATGTTTCTCTCATCTTGGACCTGTCGTGTGTTTCTCGTTCGCTGCAGGTAAAGCTCCTCACTTCCTGCGGCTGCAGAACGTGGAGGTGAACGTCGGTCAGAACGCCACGTTTCAGTGCACGGCTGGAGGAAAGTGGTCCCAACACGACAAACTGTGGCTACAGGTTCGTGCCCGCACCTCAACGAATGTGTGCATGAACAGCCATTCACAACAAACATGGGGGCTCTGCACAGAGATGTAAACAACAACAACTGTCTAACTGAATTCACATTTCAATACAGGAAGTGATGCAGCCAAACTCCAGATCATTTCATTTATTCTGATTCTAATGAGTCCAGCTGGAATTGTATTCAGTTTGTTTTAATCAGAATAATTAAAATAAAACTTCATGTTGTTCAAACTCAACACAGTTTATTCACATTCAGCTGAAAATATTTACTGCAATTAAAAAACAGTTGCACTAAAATTACACTTTATCCATTTTACTACGGTTACAGGCCAACGTATTCATTCCACTTTACATTCACGTGTGTTGACACATCTGCAATACATTTGGTTACAGCGCGTCACCAGACCCCTGAGAACAGTGCAGGGTGCAGTAATGACTTCTACACTGAGAGCGTTAACCCTCCCGGCTGAGGGTCTCTTAGGAAAAGTCTATTTTCTGAACGCTCCAGTGAGACGGTGCTTAAATAAAGATTGGATCTGAAGATGCAAAGCAGAAAGAGGCTCCGGTGCTCTTTTTACATTTCATGTCTGAGCTGCTCCGAGCAAATTGCTTCCTGCATCACATCCTGAAGTTTAAAAACTCTTCAGAGCAGTACGTAAAAAACTGAACTAAAATGATTTTAAATCAGTTTTTAATTGGAGGACGTTTAAACAGATGCACCTGATCACCCCCACAGTGTGACTGAGATCAGAGTCCAGTGTTTAGGAGAACCCGCCTGACTTTCTCCCCCACCCCCCCTTCTCCACCTCGCAGCAGTGGAACGGTAAAGACACGGCGCTGATGGTGACCCGGGTGGTGAACCACCGTCGTTTCTCAGCGACGGTCAGCGTCGGCGACACGTCGCAGCGCAGCACCAGCCGCTACCGCTGCGTCATCCGCTCAGACGGAGGATCAGGAGTGTCCAACTACGCCGACCTCATCGTCAAAGGTACGTCCTGACGTCAGCGCCACGTCAGACTCAGGCGCCGAGGCCGAGTCAGCGTTGAAGTTTAAGATTTCTTCTGAAGCAAGCTTCGGTTGTGTAGTTGTTTGGTTGTGTAGTTGTTTGGTTGTGTAGTTGTGTGGTTGTGTAGTTGTGTGGTTGTGTAGTTGTGTGGTTGTGTAGTCGTGTGGTTGTGTAGTCGTGTGGTTGTTGTGTAGTTGTGTTTGGCTGTGACTCATTAGTGCTGTGAGAACGTCATGAATTAAATACTGAAAAAAATCTGAGAAATTGTGTGATGTGCCCCCCCCCCAACAAAATTAATAAAAAGCCAGAACAAATTTTAGATATTTAAATTAAAAATACAGTGGTAACTCTTATCGCAGGTGTTTGGGACCCCCCCCACCCC
>JBBPBX010047287.1:0-12088 GCA_038048925.1 Garcialebias charrua | reverse complement strand
GTAGGGACACAGTATTCCCAAGTTCAGTTCAAGTTCAGTAAAGTTTGTCATGACATGCGCCAGGCTGTAATCACACTCATCACCTGTTCCTCCCAATCTCCCTCCTGAAATAAATAATTTATACACCAACATGTGTGTTAGAATTCATTAATCTTAAACCCCCCAAATTATTATCTAAAATATACAAGAAATTGTCTAGAATCGATGGCCCTCATGCACGAACCGTTCGTACGCACAGATTTGTTCTTAAACTGTGCGTACGAGTGTTTTAGGATCATTTGTGGCATTCAACAATGTTTTCGTATCCTACGATTTTCTTCAGATACGAACAAAATTTACGAGTGGTCCGGACCTGTCGTATAATTTAGGAGCGTCAGTCTGCTGTCATCCAGACGGATCTTCTCCACGAATAACTTCATATTTCGTTATTTAGAAAATATTTTGGGTTTAAAAAAATCACGCACCATAATTATTCTTGACAATAGGTTATTCTGTTTGAATTAGAATTATAATTTTAAGTTTAATTTGTTTGGTGTGTCGCGCAGGCTTCAGTGAGTCGTGCGCTCCCCTTGGTCATCAAAGCCGCTCCTCATATTAACACCCAGGTACATAAAATTCCCATACACCGCCGCAGAACAAGTACAAATTAAGACTGATTTTCATGCTATTGCTGGACTGCTGTGCAAACACCATCGGAGCAATAGATTATATCTGATTTGAAATATAACCTGCAGAATGTGGTTGCGCGATGACCAGGAGGTGCGCGCATGACACATTTGTGCTGCAAAACATGTTGGCACGCGTCTTGCAGCGTGGCATTTATTGTCCATCCATAACGCAGACTTGACCACCTCCTGTCCGTGCTGCGGCGAGACGTTTGTTTGAAGCCATTTTCAGATCAAACCATTTATTCTTGATTTCTGATACTGTACGACCCACGGGAGACACAGCATATGCACTACAATATTAATATGAAGTTAACTGTAGTTTCGAGACATTTTAAAATGCTTCTGTTCAAAAACACATCCGACACTTGCGGGGGGGGGGGGGTAGCGGTGCGCCACGGCTCTTCTGAATAAGTGAAACTATAATGTAACACAGTACACTAAAATTAAAGATATTTGACCATCCGACACTTGCGGGGGGTGGGGGGGTAGCCACAGCGCCACTGAGAGCAGATCTCCGAACGCGTGAAGTTCCTCCTTTTACTTCTTGAGTTTGAATGAATGGACACTTCCTGCTGTCAGAAGGCAGGAAGCGTGGCCTTATATGGTGTTTTGAGGGGTGGAAATTATGTAAATTACCTTCCCGCGAGCACGCGCAGGTGAGTAGAACAGGTGGGATCCATCAACTTTAAGCAGCCCGTTTACACGCTTTTCCTGTGGATAGAAGACTTTGTTGGATCTGACGTGGCATGTTCGTACGAACGCTTCGTACGAACAAAAGTAGGAGAAATTTAGGATAAAAATACGAACATTTTCGTGCATGAGGGCCATGACTCCATAACGCTTCCTGTTGCAAAATGGGAGACATATTTATCAGTCAACTTTGACCAAAACACCTGGTCTCAAATATGTTTAAAAACATTTAAAATGACTAGAATCTCCAATTTACAATTAATACAATATAAGGTTCTCTATAGAGTACACTATACAGGTCAGCGAATGTTTAAGATGGGCTTTACACCATCTAACAACTGCTCACAGTGCATAAGTAATATACCTGATGATTATATTCACGCACTCTGGTTCTGTCCACCCGTTCAGAGGTTCTGGGTACAGGTATGTGAAGACTTGTCTAAATGTTTGAAATTTAATATCCCACTCTCTCCATCTGTTTGCTTATTGGGTATCTTTGAAGATGTTATACTAGAAAAAAATACATCCTGTATGCTTTTCACTGCCTTATGCATCGCAAAGAAAACCATACTCCTAAATTGGAAAAATAAAAATAATCTTAGCATTAATCAGTATAAAAATCTTCTGTTAGATCATATTAGTCTTGAAACAGCATCTGCCGACACATCGGATCAATCTATTTGGCATTCTTTGATCGGCTCCGTTACGTAGTGAGGGTGGGGGGTCTGGGATCTGGCCTTGTGGGGCATTGGGGCTGGTGTGGGGGGTGTCGGGGTTTGGGACGCCGAGGGGTTGGGGCTGTTTGGGTGGGGAGAACCCTGCTTTCGCCCTGGGGAGAACCTGGGGGGTTCTGGGGGATGTCTGCTGGGGGCTGCATGCGGGGCCTCGGGTGGTCTGTGGTAGCGGTCATGGGTCGCCGGTCGGTGGCCCGGCTGTGCTGGGGTGTTTTCGAATTGGGCACCGGGGGCTTGGGGTTCTGGGGGCGTGTCATCCCCGGGCTTGGGCCTGGTGGGGTCGGGGATCTTGGGCTCTGGCAGGCGGGTTGCCTGGGATTGGGCTGGCTTGCGCTCTGGTGCCCGGTCTGGGCGGGGGGCACTCGGCTCGCTGGTGGTTTGCGGGTTTGTGGGCTGGGGGTTGGGTGTCTGGGGACGTGACCAGTGGCCCGTGGGAGGGGGCAGGTTGACCCAGCCTGGGTGTCTAGTGTGTTATGTGTTCTGAAAGTTGTTACTATGAAGGGTGGGTGTAGTATTTCTTCTGGGGTGAGGACTGGGTGGATGGCCTTGGTGATGGCCTGGGACTATGCGTGGCCGGCCGGATGGCCCCTTTCTATGGTGGGGGCTCGCTCCCGGTGCTTCCTGGCTCTGTCGGCGGTTGGGCGGGCGCTCTTGGCCGAGTCATCCTTGTGGGATTTGGCGTCCACTTGGGTGGCGGGTTGACTGCGGTTTGTGGGGGTCTTGGCATCCCTGGGGTGTGTGGGCTGTTGGTTCCGATGTTGGCTGCCCTCGTGGCCCTGTCCCTCTCTGGTCTGGAGCTCAATGGGCCTGGCGGTCGGAGAGGTGTTCTGGCCTTGCTCCTTGGGTGGACCTTGGGGAGCTGGGGGGGCCTGTTGGGTCAGCGGGGGAGCTGACTCTCTGCGGGAGCATTTGGTCCTGCAGTTATTTTTCTCCCCATCCCTCACCGCGCACCTCCACCCTCTTCATTTTCAAATTACATACATGTAGGGATTTTGGGACTCGGGTGTGCTGCAACAATTTTATATCTCTGTTGTCAGAGCCACCTGGGACTCAATTTTATTATACACCTTAGACATTCACTCATAACATCCTAAAAACATTCACATATAGGAACTTGGGGTGGGCACTGTGGTTATGGGTGGCGGGACGACACTACTCTCGCCTCCTGTGCCTGTGCTCACTTCCAATGATGCATTTAGACGGTAAGGGTTTGGGTTGGATTTGGGGTGGAGGGGAACCTGGCATTATGCCAGCCTCTGCTCCTTCTTCTTTCCTTTTTTTATTGCATTTTACAACAACACACATCAACAGCACATCTGGGGGTGGGTGTGTGTGTGTCGGGGTCTTGTGTTTTTTTTCTCTCTTGCTACCCCCTGGTTCCCTGGCTGCCATTCCGTGTGTGTGTTGCTGTTTTGTTGGGACCATCATCCAGGGACACAAACTACCATTACCATCTGTTAGCAGGACACACAGACTCCCGGGACGACCTGAGCGTGTGTGTGTTCTGCTCACCTCACCGAGCGCTTTTATAAAGTGCACGTGTTTGTGTTTGTGCATGAAGCTCAGGTGTTGTCGACCAAGCGTTGTGTCGGGGGAATAACTGATGAACACACACACAGGCGGTGTTTGTGTAACTGTGTCACACCCTGTTTGTTAGTTGTCCCATCTTGTGTTGTTGTGTATGCGTGCGCGTGCACAGCGTCCCCGCTAAGTGGAATTAGGGTTAATTACGTTTGTCCAGCCAGGTGTGACCGGGGGAATCTGGAGAGCGGGACGCGCTTCGTATTACAGCGCCCTGCGTGTTGGCGCTGTGTGTCCACACGTGTTCGGTCATGCATGTGGAGCCGGCGGCAGATCAACACGTGAAGCTGCTGCTGACTCCAGACAAATCATCACCTTCCAGCTGATTCTCCACGGTGTTTAACGGTGTAACAAAATGAGCTTTAGATCAAATATAACCTGAATTATCATGATTCAAGGAGTACCAGTGTGTTCTGTTAGCAAAATATCTCCTGACGCATGAATGAAACTCAGGACAGAGTCTTTGGTTGTACATTGAGAAGTCTTCAGCTTGTGGAGTCAAAGATGGCCGCCACAGCCAAGGTGAGTCCAGCTCCAGCAGTTTGACTAAGATCAAAGCTTCCTGGTGCATTTTCTCTGTTAGCACAATTTCTTCTTGATCACTGGATTTGAACGAGTCAGTAAATCTGCATCTTGAGCTTGTTTGCTTTTGTTTGCCGTCCTATAAAAATTCAAAATGGCTGCCACAGCTGATCGTGGATTTTACAGATGCTGGAGGAACAGACGCACATCTGCTCATCGTGCACAGATGTTCTCTGCTCCGATGCCTTTTCTCATCTGTGCAGCTCCTCCAGCTCAGATGCTTCAAAGCCTCAGGGCAACAAGAATCCAACCAACACCCCCCCGGCAGCGCTCGTCTTGGTGAGAGGCTCTGCAGCTGTGAGGACGTGTTGTCCAACCTCATTTTGTCTCTGCAGCTGTGAGGACGTGTTGTCCAAACCTTACGTTGTCTCTGCAGTTGTGAGGACATGTTGTCCAAACCTCACGTTGTCTCTGCAGTTGTGAGGACGTGTTGTCCAACCTCATTTTGTCTCTGCAGCTGTGAGGATGTGTTGTCCAACCTCATTTTGTCTCTGCAGCTGTGAGGATGTGTTGTCCAACCTCACTTTGTCTCTGCAGCTGTGAGGATGTGTTGTCCAACCTCATTTTGTCTCTGCAGCTGTGAGGATGTGTTGTCCAACCTCATTTTGTCTCTGCAGCTGTGAGGATGTGTTGTCCAACCTCATTTTGTCTCTGCAGCTGTGAGGATGTGTTGTCCAACCTCATTTTGTCTCTGCAGCTGTGAGGATGTGTTGTCCAACCTCATTTTGTCTCTGCAGCTGTGAGGATGTGTTGTCCAACCTCATTTTGTCTCTGCAGCTGTGAGGATGTGTTGTCCAACCTCATTTTGTCTCTGCAGCTGTGAGGATGTGTTGTCCAACCTCATGTTGTCTCTGCAGCTGTGAGGATGTGTTGTCCAACCTCACTTTGTCTGCAGCTGTGAGGACGTGTTGTCCAACCTCACTTTGTCTGCAGCTGTGAGGACGTGTTGTCCAACCTCACGTTGTCTCTGCAGCTGTGAGGACATGTTGTCCAACCTCACTTTGTCTGCAGCTGTGAGGACATGTTGTCCAACCTCACTTTGTCTGCAGCTGTGAGGACGTGTTGTCCAAACCTCACGTTGTCTCTGCAGCTGTGAGGACGTGTTGTCCAACCTCACGTTGTCTCTGCAGCTGTGAGGACGTGTTGTCCAACCTCACGTTGTCTCTGCAGCTGTGAGGACGTGTTGTTCAACCTCATTTTGTCTCTGCAGCTGTGAGGACGTGTTGTCCAAACCTCACTTTGTCTCTGCAGCTGTGAGGATGTGTTGTCCAACCTCATTTTGTCTCTGCAGCTGTGAGGATGTGTTGTCCAACCTCATTTTGTCTCTGCAGCTGTGAGGATGTGTTGTCCAACCTCATTTTGTCTCTGCAGCTGTGAGGATGTGTTGTCCAACCTCATTTTGTCTCTGCAGCTGTGAGGATGTGTTGTCCAACCTCATTTTGTCTCTGCAGCTGTGAGGATGTGTTGTCCAAACCTCATGTTGTCTCTGCAGCTGTGAGGATGTGTTGTCCAAACCTCACGTTGTCTCTGCAGCTGTGAGGATGTGTTGTCCAACCTCATTTTGTCTCTGCAGCTGTGAGGACGTGTTGTCCAAACCTCACGTTGTCTCTGCAGCTGTGAGGATGTGTTGTCCAAACCTCATTTTGTCTCTGCAGCTGTGAGGACGTGTTGTCCAAACCTCACGTTGTCTCTGCAGCTGTGAGGATGTGTTGTCCAAACCTCATTTTGTCTCTGCAGCTGTGAGGATGTGTTGTCCAAACCTCATTTTGTCTCTGCAGCTGTGAGGATGTGTTGTCCAACCTCATTTTGTCTCTGCAGCTGTGAGGATGTGTTGTCCAAACCTCACGTTGTCTCTGCAGCTGTGAGGATGTGTTGTCCAACCTCATTTTGTCTCTGCAGCTGTGAGGATGTGTTGTCCAACCTCATGTTGTCTCTGCAGCTGTGAGGATGTGTTGTCCAACCTCATTTTGTCTCTGCAGCTGTGAGGATGTGTTGTCCAACCTCATTTTGTCTCTGCAGCTGTGAGGATGTGTTGTCCAACCTCATTTTGTCTCTGCAGCTGTGAGGATGTGTTGTCCAAACCTCATTTTGTCTCTGCAGCTGTGAGGACGTGTTGTCCAAACCTCACGTTGTCTCTGCAGCTGTGAGGATGTGTTGTCCAAACCTCATTTTGTCTCTGCAGCTGTGAGGATGTGTTGTCCAACCTCATTTTGTCTCTGCAGCTGTGAGGATGTGTTGTCCAAACCTCATTTTGTCTCTGCAGCTGTGAGGACGTGTTGTCCAAACCTCACGTTGTCTCTGCAGCTGTGAGGATGTGTTGTCCAAACCTCATTTTGTCTCTGCAGCTGTGAGGATGTGTTGTCCAAACCTCATTTTGTCTCTGCAGCTGTGAGGATGTGTTGTCCAACCTCATTTTGTCTCTGCAGCTGTGAGGATGTGTTGTCCAAACCTCACGTTGTCTCTGCAGCTGTGAGGATGTGTTGTCCAACCTCATTTTGTCTCTGCAGCTGTGAGGATGTGTTGTCCAAACCTCATTTTGTCTCTGCAGCTGTGAGGACGTGTTGTCCAAACCTCACGTTGTCTCTGCAGCTGTGAGGATGTGTTGTCCAAACCTCATGTTGTCTCTGCAGCTGTGAGGATGTGTTGTCCAAACCTCACGTTGTCTCTGCAGCTGTGAGGATGTGTTGTCCAAACCTCATTTTGTCTCTGCAGCTGTGAGGATGTGTTGTCCAAACCTCACGTTGTCTCTGCAGCTGTGAGGATGTGTTGTCCAACCTCATTTTGTCTCTGCAGCTGTGAGGATGTGTTGTCCAAACCTCACGTTGTCTCTGCAGCTGTGAGGATGTGTTGTCCAACCTCATTTTGTCTCTGCAGCTGTGAGGATGTGTTGTCCAACCTCATTTTGTCTCTGCAGCTGTGAGGATGTGTTGTCCAAACCTCACGTTGTCTCTGCAGCTGTGAGGATGTGTTGTCCAAACCTCACGTTGTCTCTGCAGCTGTGAGGATGTGTTGTCAACCTCATTTTGTCTCTGCAGCTGTGAGGATGTGTTGTCCAAACCTCATTTTGTCTCTGCAGCTGTGAGGATGTGTTGTCCAACCTCATTTTGTCTCTGCAGCTGTGAGGATGTGTTGTCCAACCTCATTTTGTCTCTGCAGCTGTGAGGATGTGTTGTCCAACCTCATTTTGTCTCTGCAGCTGTGAGGATGTGTTGTCCAACCTCACGTTGTCTCTGCAGCTGTGAGGATGTGTTGTCCAACCTCATTTTGTCTCTGCAGCTGTGAGGATGTGTTGTCCAACCTCATTTTGTCTCTGCAGCTGTGAGGATGTGTTGTCAACCTCATTTTGTCTCTGCAGCTGTGAGGATGTGTTGTCCAAACCTCACGTTGTCTCTGCAGCTGTGAGGATGTGTTGTCCAAACCTCATTTTGTCTCTGCAGCTGTGAGGACGTGTTGTCCAAACCTCACGTTGTCTCTGCAGCTGTGAGGATGTGTTGTCCAAACCTCATTTTGTCTCTGCAGCTGTGAGGATGTGTTGTCCAACCTCATTTTGTCTCTGCAGCTGTGAGGATGTGTTGTCCAACCTCACGTTGTCTCTGCAGCTGTGAGGATGTGTTGTCCAACCTCATTTTGTCTCTGCAGCTGTGAGGATGTGTTGTCCAACCTCATTTTGTCTCTGCAGCTGTGAGGATGTGTTGTCCAACCTCACGTTGTCTCTGCAGCTGTGAGGATGTGTTGTCCAACCTCATTTTGTCTCTGCAGCTGTGAGGATGTGTTGTCCAACCTCACGTTGTCTCTGCAGCTGTGAGGATGTGTTGTCCAACCTCACGTTGTCTCTGCAGCTGTGAGGACGTGTTGTCCAACTCATTTTGTCTCTGCAGCTGTGAGGACGTATTGTCCAAACCTCACGTTGTCTCTGCAGCTGTGAGGACGTATTGTCCAAACCTCACTTTGTCTCTGCAGCTGTGAGGATGTGTTGTCCAAACCTCACGTTGTCTCCGCTCTGTTGTCTCTGGTTTTAAACAAACACGTTGGTCCAGCTCGTTTGTAGGCTGAAGTCGTCAGGACTCGTCTTCGTCTCTGTTCCTCGTCTTCATGGACAAGGTGGTGTCATAGAGAGGTGTTCTGGGAACCTTGTGATCTCGTCTCTGCTTTTTGCTCACGATGTTCTGTTGGTGTCTTCAGGTCGTGACCTTCAGTGCTCTCTGAGGCAGTTCGAGTGTGATGCAATCATCTCCACAAAAGTCATAAAAAAAGTTTGACTGATTCCTCCAGGTTCATGAGTCTCTGCAGAGCTCACAGGTGGAGGGAGGGAGTGGGCGGGGCTTTGTCTGCAGTGATGAGGGTGTTGCTCCGGTTTGTTGCGGTTACAAAGACAAACCCGAGATATGGATTCACCTCATTCCAACCGTCACCTTTGGTCACTTGTCCAGTGATGAGGGTGTTGCTCCGGTTTGTTGCGGTTACAAAGACAAACCCGAGATATGGATTCACCTCATTCCAACCGTCACCTTTGGTCATGAGGTCTTGTCCGTGACCTTTAGAACGAGGTCGCAGATCCAAGCAGCAGAACTGAGCGTCCTCTGAAGGCGCCGCGCCCGGAGCTTCGGTCGAACCTCACCGAGTGGTCGGGCTTCACACCTGACTCAGATCAGCTGATGGTTGTTACACGTTGTCTTAACGTTTTTAACGTTGTTACACGTTGTTTTAACGTTTTTAACGTTGTCTTAACGTTGTTTTAACGTTTTTTTTAACGTTGTTTTAACGTTTTGTGGTGGCGGCTGCCAACGTACTGATGGGGGTTCGGTTCATAAGGTAGTGTGTTGTGTCGGTGTGTGTTAGAGGGCACGGCGGCCTGCAGACAGACCTGCAGCTGTCTCTGGGAGTGTGTGTGTGTGTCGGTGTGTGTTCTGTCTATCACAGATAAGACTCAGTGAGGTGTAACAGAGATCCAGGAGAGCCACCGTCAGCCACTGGCCCATGGACTCCATACTGTGTGTGTGTGTGTGTGTGTGTGTGTTCCTGTTTTTGCTACGGACTGAGGACTATCATGAGTTTTTAACCAACGGAGTGAGGACCTTTTGGGAAGTGAGGACTTTTTCTCGGTCCTCACTTTGTTTTCAATGGAAACAAGCTCTACTACCCTTATAGATGCTACTCTCAATTTTCTGTGACGGTCCTCACTTTTGATGTAAAACGAGTTTTGAGCACCTGACATCTTACACAGATTTGCTCTCTGAGTCCCTCTACAGCCCCAGTCTGCTACTGCAGTCTGAAATTAACTCCTCCCATGAGTGGGTATGCTGAATCTCCCCCCACTGCTTTTCTCTATTCCTCCCCCTATGGGTGTTATGTTATCACACATGCTTTTGGGATCAGTAGGGGAGGGTTTTATGTCACCAACAACTTTGTTTAACAATGGGAGTGAAATGGAATGGAATTTACTTTTGGGTGAAGGCAGGGGGGGGCACACAGGACAGGTCTCCAATCTGTCACAGAGACACAGACAAAGAGACATCCAGAGAAAATTTACAGTCGCTCAGAAGAGCCTAAAAAGGGATTCAAACTGAGGATTATCAATAATAATTGATCATATGTATTTGTCATGCTAAATCCTTACTGGTAATCAGTGTGGGGAGTTTTTAATAATACAGATCAGATTGATGTGATTAGGCAGTCATATAGTCACATGTCTGTAAATGTATTACTGTATTATTAATACTATAATTAAAAGTGAGCCGTGCAAATTTGTTTGGATCAAACAAGTAGCCCTTTGTGTCACTCAGTCCCTCTGAAATAGCTTAGTCTCATAAAGGTTTGTGACCCCTGTACTATAACATACAATATCATACCATACCATACCACTTTTTTATAAAGCACTCAAAACAGCAGCAAGACCAACCAAAGTGCTATGCAATGCATGCTGTCAGATGGATGATGCAAACAAACAGTTTTAGAGTTATCATTTTCCTAACTGTATTTAACATATATGACTAGCATTTTTTGTACTGTTATCAGAGTCAGAGAGTCTTTATTGTCATTTGCACCACATGTGGTACATGTGATGAAATGAGATTATATACACAGGGTCCCAGTTACATCCAACAACATGCAAGAGAAAAACAGTAATAACACCTAGGATTAACTAAGAAAAACATCAGCTAGTAATACACTAAGCCCTAATGTAGTAGAAAAACATCATTATAAACAGCAGCACGAACACGAGTCTGTATGAGCAGATGGTCACAGATGAACACAGCAACAAGAAACCAGATCAGCATCAGCATGATGTGATATTTTGCAATGTTTATTCTTATTATTTATTTATTCGTGAGTCTAACAGCCTTAGGTTAGAAGCTGTTCCTCAGTCTAGTGGTTCTACATTTAATGCTCCTCAACCTCCGTCCTGAGGGGAGTGGAGCAAAGAGTGAGTGTGCTGGGTGAGTGGGGTCTTTCATGATGCAAGTGGCTCTTTTCTTGCATCTGGAGGTCAATATGACCCCGTTTTGGGGGGTGAAACAAAGGGGCTTTTACGCCTGCATTTTCCAGCATACAATTACCCGTATGATGATGATGATGTGGAGCTTCTGGCTGACTCCTAATTATCACTGCCTTGCTATTCTGGACAGTGTTACTCCTAACGAACCCGCTGTGGGCCCGTTTACCCCTGTTCACCTTGGTTAACTAATCAAACTCGAGAACTCAGGCGCTCTTGTCTGAAAACAGAATGCCTGTGGAAGAGGACTGGTTTGGTTGCCCACCGGGAATATTTTAAAGAGGTCCGTGAAGCTTATAACAAGGCAGTTAGTGAATCTTTCAACCTTTATTTATACAGGTTAGTCTCGTTGAGCCACGTGGACTCATTTGCAAGAGAGACCTGATTTCTAACAAAGAGTGAAGAGAAATAAAGGAGTTAACAACAAGTCAACAGAAAAAACAGAACAACACTATGCAAAAAAAGAAAATCAACAGTCTACATACATACAATATCAACAATGTGACATAATGTGATGCCAGGTCATCTTATTTTAGCAATATCCTTCACCAGAACAAAAACAATCCTAAAGTGTTATTTAATACTATCAGCAGTATTGTATCTCCTCCAGCACACCATGCTTCATTAACTTCAAACAATGACTGTAACATGTTCCTCAGTTTTTTTCATAAAGAAGTTGATGGACCTGAAATCAAATATATCTCGTAGCTTTGCTACCTTTCATGAAGAGCCTCAGTGTTCTGCCATTTTCTTCTTTTGTTCCGATTTCATTAAATGACCTGACCTCATTAGTTGGCAAAATGAAACTCTCTACTTGTTCATTGGAAATATTACCCAGCTCTTTGCTTGTTCAGACTCTAACCTGTATTGACTCAACAGTGTTGGCGATGATTACCATAACAACTTCCTGAACTAAGGGTTTGTCCCATTATATTTTAAAACAGCAGAAGTGACCCCTCTCTTAAAGAAACCTAATCTTGACTCTGGCTCCTTTTCTAACTTCTGTCCGATAACTAAACTGCCTTTTCTCTTATTTTTTCAAAGTAATTTACTAATTACAGTACTTGAAAAAGTTGTAGAAATCCAACTCAGATCCTGGTTCTGTCAGCTACAGATCTCTGATCCCTTTCAGTCTGGTTTTCTAAAACACCATTCCACTGAAACGGCATTAGTAAAAGTCCACAAAAATATGTTAATGGTTGCCGATGATGGGAAATGCTCTGTGTTGGTCCTGGGTTAGGGTTAGTGGGTTAGGGTTAGGTTTAGGGTTAACCCTAACCCTAACCCTAACCCTGTACAATTAGAATCTGAGTGAGAGAGGTTTTATTGTTATTTCAGCT
>JBBPBX010047286.1:13720-26223 GCA_038048925.1 Garcialebias charrua | reverse complement strand
CCGGGGACGCCCATCCCTCAGGTCCAGACCCGACAGGACCAGAGGACCCGAGCCCCACCAGGCAGCCACCAGGCCGAGCCGACAAACGCCCAAGCGCCCAGCCCCAGATAGTGAGGGCCCCAAGCACGCCCGCAGGCAGAGGAACACCCACCAGGGGGCCACGTGGCAGGAGCGCGACACTAAGCAGCCTCAGAAGTGTCAGAGAGGGGGCAGTCCAAGTCCCAGCCTGACACTTAAACATTCATACACAGACACACTCATTCAGACCCACCCTCATCCTCACCCTCAGTCACAGAAAGACAAACAATAACGACACGCTCCATTCATAATCCCGATGCACACTCTATACCCCCTAGGTCCAAGACATGTACCTGCTCCCTACATGGGGCAGCCCACATCCAAACCCAGGAGGTAGGCCCATTCATTTTGGGGTGGAGAGCAGCAAACGTCCAAGATCCGGCCCACCCCACGCCCCGCCGACAGGACAGGACACCCGAGTCCAAGCAGCCCCAGAGGGAGCGCACTGCCAGCCCCGCCCACGGCGAACCCGCAGGCCCTGAACCCCCCCACACCCCAGCACAACCCCTGACGGCCCACCCCCAGAATGTCCGCCAGGCAACCAGGGGGGTAAGAGAAAAATAAATAAATAATATATATATATAAATAAATACATAAATAAATAAAAATGAAATTAACAAATCAAGACCCCGACACACACACCCCCGTCCCCAAATGTACTGTTGGTGAGTGTTGTTGTAAAGTGTACTTAAAAGGGAAAGAGAAGGAGCAAAGGCTAGCATTGTACCAGTTTCCCCTCCACTCCAACTCTAACCCAGGCCCTAATTGTCTAGATGCATAATGTTGAGTGAGCATAGGCATGGGGGCGAGATTGATATCATCCCGCCACCCAAAGCCATAGTGCTCACTCCATTCCCTATATGTGACTTTTATGAAGATGTTTATGAATGAATGTCTAAAGTGTATATAAAATTGAGTCCCAGGTGCTCTGAACAACAGAGATGTAAAACCATTGCAGCACACCCGAGACCCAAATTCCCTACATGTATTAATTTAAGATGAAGAGGGCGGAGGTGCGTGTTGAGGGATGGGGAGAAAATGTCTGCAGGAATAGTGCTCCCACAGCGAGTCAGCTCCCCCGCTGACCCTGCGTACCCCCCCCCCCTAGTTCGCCAAGGTCCACCCAAGGAGCGAGGTGAAAGAAACACCTCTCCGACCGCCAGGCCATTGAGCCAAGACCAGAGAGGGATACGGCCCCGAGGGCCACCAACAGCAGTACCAACAGCCCACACCCACCAGGGCCGCCACGACCCCTGCGAACCGCAGTTAGCCCGCCGCCCAAGAAGACACAAAGTCCAACATGGACGACACGGCCAAGAGCGCCCGCCCAACCGCCGACAGAGCCAGGAAGCACCAAGAACAGGCCCCAACCAGGGCCCGCACACCGGCCAAGCATAGTCCAAGGCTATCATCAAGGACATCCACCTAATCCCCACCCCAGAAGAAATACTACACCCACCCTTCATATTAACCACTTTCAGAACACATAACACATTAGACACCCAGGCTGGGTTTGCCCGCCCCCTCCCATTGGCCACCAGTCACGCCCCCAGACACCCACCCCCCAGCACATGAACCCCAACCCACCAGCGAACCGAGGGCCCCCGGCCAGAGCCGGGCACCAGAGCGCCAGCCAGCCCATTGCCCGGCGACCCGCCCGCCAGAGCTCAAGACCCCCGACCCCCACCAGGCCCAAGCCCGGGGACGACACGCCCCCAGAGTCCCAAGCTCCCAGCACCCGCCCCGAAACCACCCCAGCACAGCCGGGTCACCGACCGGCGACCCATGACTGCCGCCACCGACCACCCGAGAGCCCGCATGCCGCCCCTAGCAGATATCCCCCAGAACCCCCCCGGTCCTCCCCAGGTCGAAGACAAGGTCCTCCCCGCCCAAGCAGCCCCAACCCCGTGCCCCAAACCCCAACCTCCCCCCCTCCAGCCCCAATGCCCCACAAGGCCACATCCCAGACCCCCCACCCTCACTACGTAACGGAGCCGATCAAAGAATGCCAAATAGATTGATCCAATGTGTCGGCAGATGCTGTTTCAAGACTAATATGATCTAACAGAAGATTTTTATACTGATTAATGCTAAGATTATTTTTATTTTTCCAATTTACGAGTATGGTTTTCTTTGCGATGCATAAGGCAGTGAAAAGCATATAGGATGTATTTTTTTCTAGTATAACATCTTCAAAGATACCCAATAAGCAAACAGATGGAGAGAGTGGGATATTAAATTTCAAACATTTAGACAAGTCTTCACATACCTGTACCCAGAACCTCTGAACGGGTGGACAGAACCAGAGCGCGTGAATATAATCATCAGGTGTATTACTTATGCACTGTGAGCACTTGTTAGATGGTGTAAAGCCCATCTTAAACATTCGCTGACCTGTATAATGTACTCTATAGAGAACCTTATATTGTATTAATTGTAAATTGGAGATTCTAGTCAATTTAAAAGTATTTGAACATACTTGAGACCAAATTTTTTGTTCAAAGTTAATTGATAAATCTGACTCCCATTTTTCAACAGGTAGTGCTATCGAGTCATTGATTCTAGACAATTTTTTGTATATTTTAGATAATAATTTGGGTGGTTGAAAATTAATAAACTCTAACACACATGTTGGTGTTTCCAACAATGTTTTATTTAGCTTAAATTTCTTTTTTACAATTGACTTAATTTGTTGGTATTGTAGGAAATATTTATTATCAATGTCATATTGTATTATTAATTTATTAAATGGAATAAAGTCTATACCCTCAAATATGTGTTCCAGACATTCAATACCTTTCATTCTCCAACCTGGGAAATTTAACATATTATTTTCTTGTTGAATGTCAGGATTGTTCCAGAGAGGTGTATGTCTACATGGGAGTAGTGAAGACTTTGTCATTTTCAGATACTCCCACCATGCTGTCAGAGATGAGCTAATATTGATGCTCTTAAAGCAGACATGTCTTTTTAAATCTGTACTGATAAATGGTAGATCTGAAATCCTAATATTATTACATAAAGTTTGTTCTATATCTATCCAAGTTTCATCTAGTGCATTCGGTTTTAACCACTTTGATATATATTGTAACCTGTTGGCTAAATAGTAGTAATAAAAGTTTGGAAGTTCTAATCCTCCGGTATCTTTAGTTTTCTGTAATGTTTTTAAACTAATACGTGGAGTTTTATTTTTCCAAAGGAATTTAGATATAGAAGAGTCCAGGGACTTAAACCATTCAGTTGAAGGTTTATTTGGAATCATTGAGAATAAATAATTTATTCTCGGCAGCACCATCATTTTTACTGAGGCAACTCTTCCCATAAGTGATATGGGTAGAGATCTCCATCTAGTAAGATCGTCTTCAATTTTCTTTAATAGTGGGATATGATTTAATTTTATTAAATCCTCCAATTTAGGAGAGATATTAACACCTAAATATTTAATGTTACCTGATTGTAGTCTTTCATTAAGAGAATTATTAAACACACAATTTATTGGAAGAACTGTAGATTTTGTCCAGTTTATAGAATAATCAGAAACTTTTGAAAATGAGTTTATTAACTTGATAACATTGGATATTGAGTTTCCTGAGTTCTCAAGAAAAAGCAAAACATCGTCAGCATAGAGACTAATTTTATGTTCTATGTTTCTACCCTTTATGCCTTTAATATCAGCACTTTGCCTTATTGCTGCTGCTAAAGGTTCAATAAAAATAGCAAATAATGCTGGTGAAAGTGGGCAACCTTGCCTGGTCCCCCTCTGTAAACAGAAGCTTGAAGATAATTGATTATTTGTCCTGACGCACGCTGTTGGTGAACTATATAATATTTTTAACCAGTTAATGAAGTAATTCCCAAAACCAAATTTATTTAAGGTAGCAAATAAGAAATTCCAATTCACTCTATCGAAAGCTTTTTCAGCATCTAAAGAAAAAATAGCTGTTTCAATATTTTTAAAATACGAATACTCTATTACATTATATAATCTGCGAGTGTTTGTGTTCGAGTGTCTTCCTTTTATGAATCCGGTTTGGTCTGGATGTATAATAACAGGAGTTATCTTCTCTAGTCTTTTTGATAAGACTTTACAAATTATTTTAACATCAACATTAATAAGAGAGATTGGACGATAACTGGTAGGTAATACTGGGTCTTTGCCTGATTTTAATAAGAGACTAATATTGGCTGAATTCATATGTGTTGGTAGCCTGCCATTTCCTTCTGACTCAAGTAGCACTCTATAGAATATCGGTTCCAGTATATCCCAGAATTCTTTATAGAATTCCACTGGATAGCCATCAGGTCCTGGAGATTTCTTATTAGGCATGCTTTTAATTGCTTCATGGAGCTCATCTGATGTTAATGGTGAGTCTAGTTTTGATGATTGACTAATATCTAGTTTTGGTAGTGTTACTTTCTCCAAGAATTCATTAATATCCTCATTAGATGGATTTATTTGTGGAGTGTATAGAGTTTTATAGAAATCTTTAAAAACATTGTTTATTTTTCCCTCATCATGAATTATATTTCCATCTTTATCTTTAATACCATATATAGATGTTTTTTCTTTGTTTAATTTGAGTTGATTAGCTAAGAAGCTCCCTGATTTATTACCGTATTCAAAATTATCTAATCTGAGTCTTTGTATCAAGAATTTATTTTTCTTATCAATATATTCATTTAGTTCTAATTTTAATTTGCGTAGCTTTTGCTGTGTTTCCTCTCCTTGTAGACCTTGTAATAGTTTAATGGATTTCTCTAATTCCTCAATACGTTTATTTTCTTTTTTCTTTTTATTTGTTGAATAGGATATTATTTTACCTCTCATGACTGCTTTCCCAGCCTCCCAAAGCGTACTTGCTGATGTTCCTGGCAATTCATTAATCTCTAAGTACGATGCCCATTCTTTTTTAAAGTATTGCAAAAATTCTTCTTCTTGAAGTAGTGATGTATTTAATCTCCAATTTATATTTTTTGTTGTTTCTTTTTTATTATCTAAATTTAGAGTAACTGGCGCATGATCGCTGACAGCAATAGGGTGTATTTTAGTGTCTGAAATGTTGTTCAGCAATGAATTGCTTACTATGAAATAATCAATACGAGAATATGAGTGATGCACATGTGAAAAGAAAGAATATTCTTTGCTATTAGGGTGAAAAGCACGCCATGCATCGCAGAGCCCATAATCATTCATATACTGTTTAAATATATTTATAGATTGCCAACTGCGTTGAGTTCCCACTGTATTCAGTCTGTCTATTTTGTCATTTAAACCAAAGTTGAGATCACCTCCCAATACCAGTGAGGAATCCATGTGCTTTGATAGAGTGGAAAAAAAGTCATGAAAAAAAGAAGCGTCGTCTACATTCGGCCCATATATGCTAACTATACAATAATTTTGTCTAAATATTGATAACTTTAATATTATATATCTACCGTGTGGGTCTATAACCTGATCTAATACTGTGAAGTTAACATTTTTATGTATTAAAATTGCTACCCCTCTTTGTCTTGAATTATAACAGGCTGAGAATACATTAGGAAACTCTGAAGATTTTAGCTCATCTACAGTTGAGGCCAATTTATGAATTTCTTGTAGTAATACAACATCCGCCTTTAATCTTTTAATCTGGTTAAAAATCCTATATTTTTTACGTTGGCTACCGGCTCCATTAATGTTCCATGTGACAAACCCTAAAGAACCCATACTTGTGCTAATGATAATATATCTATACCACACCCACTATCACAAATATAAAAGATAACAATAGATCCAGACAAAAACATATTCCTTAAGGATAAATTATTTATGATTTATATTTTAAATAAGTACTGTTTTTGAAAATGAATCAGGGAATTTTTCATTTATAAGGTATTTGTATGGATATATAAGTATGTACGTGAACCCTTGTGCTTGTGTGCTGACAATTGTTAAGTTAGAAAAATAGAAACAACAAAACGAAGAGAAATAGTAAACATCCAAACATAATAAGAAAACACAACAAAAAAACCCTCCTACCACATAAAGTGTCATTCCACCTCGTGTACCACCACGATCTGTGTAACCCACCAACCGAGCTGTGCTGAAAAAATTACATATATCTGGTAAGTAATATTAATAAATACCATATTTAATAATATTGATCAATATTAGCAACCAAAGACAAAAAATAAATAATAATAAATAATAATAATAAATAATAATAATTCTTACCTTGCTGATTTTGACTAATAAAGCCAAGGAGTAATTTCTGGATCCCTGAACATCTGACCGTTGATGTAAAGTTTATCCACTGAAATTGTAGCTCTATTACCTTCGTTTATATTTTTTTTCCTTATCGGGAACAGAGCACGCCTCCTAGTCAAGATCTCAGCTGGAAATTGGTCGTTCATACTGAAGTGTGTGTCACGTAATTCTCTACCTCGGCTTTTAACTTGTTCTTTTTGTTTAAAATAAGTGAATTTAGCGATAATAGGCCGCGGCCTAGTGTTCCCAGGTCGCCGAGCCCCGAGGCGGTGAACTCGCTCAAAAGTGATGGTTTTAACCACGTCACACGACAGCTTCAGCTGGGTCTGCATGAAGCTACGAACCGAGGCCTCAGGATCTTCCTCGGCTCGTTCCTCAATTCCAGAGAAGACTAGGTTTTCACGCATGCTTCTTGATTGGATGTCTAAAATGGATTCTTTCAATTTTTTATTCTCACCGGATATCTGCGACATCTGATTGGTGAGTTGATTAACTGTTCCCTTTAGCTCCGAGTTCTCCTTAGCAAGAGATGCTAACTGTTGCTGGCTAAACTCTAACGAGTCCCTCAAGCTCGAAAACTCGCGGTGCAACACCTCCACTAAAGCCAAGCGGGCGTCAAAGGTAGACAGCTTCTGATGTATTGCCTCCAGAATAGCCGTGAAACCGTCAGAACTTGGTTCTGAAGCGCTACCCGAACTATCTGAGCTACCAGGCCGAAGGCGCTTCGCAGTAGGGACGTTAGCATTTTCGGTAGCTAAGTCACTAGCACCGTCAGATGTAGCAGCGTTGCTCATAACTAAGCGCTCAAAACACTCGTCAACAAACGATTCGAGTCCCCTCAGAGTCTCACCCTCCAGTTTGTTTGAAGTATCAGGGGGAAAAAAAATCAGTTGTTAAATTTTTAATAAACTCTTAAATGAAACTTACATAAAGTTACATAAAGATATAAAGTATGAATTTAAATAAATAAGGACTTACCAAAGATTTATCATAGTACTCACGCACCGGTTTAGAGTTTCTTTCAGTAGCAGCTCATTGCCTTATCTTTGACAATGTCACACCTTGGTTTTGCCTCTTGGAATGCTCTTCGAATCAAGATGGTCCTTTTTTGTTTTGCTGGTGTTGTCAAGCCGATTGGGTCGTATAAACCAGCAACTTGACTCAACAATTCACGTCTTGTCAATGGGTCTGGTGTCTTCATTCGTACTACTTCTAGCAGTAAATCTTGGCCGAGTCTCTTTTTTTCTTACGCTTTGAGAAGTTGATTCTTACCATGACGTATAACTTGTCCTCGTCCGCAATGTAGCTAAGGCGAAGTGCCTTGTTGTCTTCCTCCTTTAGTTGGTTTGGCAAGGCAATCATCTTTGGTGATGTCTTCATTTCCTCTCCTTTACTTTGGCCTGAGAAGACCCATGGCTTCAGCTCAAATCCTCCTGCTGTTAGAATAAACTTTACATTATTTGTGATGACCTCAAGTCTTTCCCGACAGTTGTGGGGTGTTAATATGTCATCAACATAGATGTGCTCATGTAATACTTGACACTCATTTTTCAGATGGTTGAATTGAGGTAGGTTTGCTGTCTCTCTCATGGCAAATCTCACTGGAGTTGTAACAGAGGGCGGGTTGGGAGCAATGAGATGGCTTATGTACCAGACATGTCCCTTCCAGGTCAATAAATCCTCCTCAGTCAGTTTTTTTGCAGCCCGACAGTCAACCATCTCATGAACTGAGCACTATAGGCCTTTTTCCACTAAGGTTCCTTGGCCAATTGTCTCTCCGTTCTGAGAACGGTTGCCTTCGCTGCTTTTTTATTATTTGGCAATGTTAAGGGATCATTGAGCTATGGGTAGCTTGCATGCCAATGAGGACCATCAGTGTGGTCATCAGTACCAGCATATGTCAGCCCACTCTTCACCACTTCTAACTCTCTTTCTTCAGCCAAGGTTATTTCTTTGCCACCAGGTTGGCAATTGTCACAGCGGCAGCCTCCGTATCTCTGAGTGCAAGTAGCACCTATACTATCCCACTTCCACCACTCAAGAAAATTATGAGTGGTAGCAGCAGAGCTAAAATGCTTGATGGTAGGTAAAGAGCAGACATGTTCTTTATACATCATTGTAGCAGTTCTCATAGACCTTGCAAAGTGCGTTCATGATTTGTGCGCTATAATTGTAGCCTCTTGAAACAGCCGCACTAAAACCATAGATATACGGTAGGATCTTTTGTCGTATATCTCCGTATCCTTCACATATACTTAAACTTATAATTCCATATATTCCCAGAAATGGACCGCAATGATCCTTAAAAAATCCCAAAATCCCAAAATCCGGATACTTATCTTTGGAAGACCCTTGACGAATAACAGCCATATTTATTTTGGATCTGCCGAAGATAAGTATCCAGATTTTGGGATTTTTTAAGGATCATTGCGGTCCATTTCCGGGAATATCCGAACACAGATCCTTCCGTATATCTATGGTTTTAGTGCAGTGCCAGGGTGCGTTCTTGCGACTGTCTTTCCCAATGGTCCGTCCCATAATACAAGATCTCCAACAACGTGTATCTTCTGTGGAACCAGACGCCCTTCTTAATGGCTTATAAACAGTTGTATTTCCTTTGGTCTCACTAGTTCACTGAGAGGGACATCAGGGAATAACTTTTGCAGTGTTTTGGCACTCACATGTTGGTGTATATCTGCAATGTTGTCTAAACCATAGCAGAGGAGTTGGTGGGACCTGAAATTTCCCTTTTCTGTTCTGACCCGGATCTTTAGGAGGTACCGTCTTGTAGTATCTTGAACTTTCATTCCTCCCACACCGTGGAAAACAAGGTTTATAGCTTCACTTCTCAGGTTTAATCGATCAGCTGCTTTTTGTGTTATATAATTTGTATCTGATGCTAGATCAATTAGGGTCCTGATTTTTTGTCCTACATTAGCTGTGACCTCTAATAGCATCATAATTACAGGCCACTAAACTAAAGCATTTTTTGCTAGAAGGTTGGGCTGATTAGACAAGAGATTTTTTAGTCACCACATTACAGAAAACATGGAGGCACTTTTCTGCCTGTTCAGGTGGGAGGCTTTTAATAAAGTCTTGTTGGGCTTGAGTGTAGTGGTCTCCTACATCCCCTCCCACTGTGCTGTCTTTGTGCCTCTGAAAAGAATGCCCCCTAGACACTTCAGCTCTTAGGCAAATATAATAATGGTGCTTTGCAGTCTATTGCTCCTTGCAATCTGGTTGCTTGCACAGGAAATCACGTTTACAGTATTCATTCTCACTGTGAATTTTTAGACATTTTTTGCAGGCCCCCAGCATCTTGACAGCTTTCCTCTTTTCTGACAGCTTAAGTGTATGAAAATTTTGGCTAAAATACATTCTTTTCTTGTGCTTTGCGTCTCCACAGACCACACAACCTTGAGATATGTTTGTTGGTTGGGTAGATGTCCTGGTCCGGGCTTGCCGTGATTCAGACCTTGGTTTTGACTCCTCCTCCTTCAGTTGATCCAGCTTTTCATATATGGCTTCTTGACCTTTAAGAAATGTCAGGAGGTAGTCAAATCGTTCATCTTCTTCAGCCTCATTTCCTTTGCTGGCTACATGGAGAAGCCATTCCTTTTTCAGGCCATCTGGAAGTTTACTCTCTATCTACCACAGTCTGTTTCATTGAATTGATAAAGCTCCTCGGATGAGAAGCGAAACGTCTTCTGTAACAAATAAAGTCCAGTTGATCTTGTATTGAACGCCTTTTTTGATTCGATCATGTCCTGGACGACTGAGAATTAGGGTTGGGCATCGTTTGAATTGGAGCAATTCCGGTTCCGATTCCGATTCTTTGTTTCGATTCTGATTCTTTTCTATTCTTGGTTCCGATTCTTTTTGTAGGCGGGGTTACAAAAAGACGTGTCAATTCAGTTCAGTTCAGTTTATTTATACTGTATAGTTCCAAGTCACAACAGAAGTTGTCTCAGGGCACTGAACAGAAACAATCAAATATAAAAATAATAAGTTAACAGAAACTTTAATATAAAAAATAATGGTAACACTATTTATCTGAGGAGACTACATTGAGTTTAACTCCATGTTATAAAAAAGCTACAGTAGTTAGCCAGAGTTATTTCAGGATGAAATAATTTGAACTTCTGTTTGAATTTAATGCTATGAACTTTTTCCTTTTTGTTACATTTACTATGAATTTCTCACAGGGCAGATTAGAGCCAACATGAAGCACTTTGGTGTGGACTTGTTCCTGTTGAAAGTGCTTTATAAATAAAATGGTATGGTATGGTAACATGGAGGACTCACCAACATATATTATTATTATTATTATTATTATTATTATTATTATTATTATTATTATTATTATTATTATTATTATTATTATTATATATAATATTGTCCAGTGTCTGATGCTGCAGTCATGTTACTGAGCTCCCACTTATGGGCTAACCTGGTTCCACCACCAGCAGCAGGATGGTGGGCTGTCCTGGTACATCTGCAGCCCTCTCTCCATTTGTTTCTTCATGGACATGGAGCTGTGACATTATGTTGTGCCTCTTCCTCAGCAAAACGCTCCTCCAGTGGAGACTTTCTGGACAGACTGCAGGAAGTTCCTAAACAAACAACAGGTTTATCAGTATTATCAGTAAAAAGAGATTATTAAATCATTTTTAAGACTGAGAATGTGTACAATTATTAGCTCTGTTGTTATTGCCTAACTAACCTATTCAATAATTCTTCAAACTGTGACATTCACTCATAATGGAATGAAAGAGAACATAAACAGAAATTATATAATAATGAAAACTAGAGACATTAAAACATTTTAAAAGACACAGAGAACTTTAAATGGATTAAGAATGTTAATAAGTGTTGGATTTGAGTGTAATGTAAGTGCAATCCATGGTTGACTCCACATCTGAAAAGGGATGCAACCTTTTCACAACATATGTTGTAACAGTTCTGTGGCACTCTTAATTCAGTTACACTGACGTTTTTACCTTGGACGCTGGTGAACACTGTGAAGCCATTTCAGGTCATTTGTCTAAGAAAAAATACAAGCTAATGTTAGCATCGTGTTTGTATTTGAGCTGACTTACGGCTTTAAGCAGAGTATAACTTGTTATCTGCCTTAATGTTGGTATGAGATGTAGTTTTTGGTTTATTTATTTACCTGATGGAGCCGAAGAGGTAGCGATTAGCGAAAATTTCGGCGGAGCGTTTTGCAGACGAACCACTCTGCACTTCCGGTCGGATACGAAGCGAAAATAATCCGGTGGAGCGCGTCAAAGACGGGACAATATTTTACTTCTCCACCCTCCTTGACATGTTCCTGTTTTGTATGACAGTCTGATGAAGAGGGTGCTGAAGGTTGTACAAGCATGTAAAACTGACTGCAAAGTCAAAGTTTTCAATAAAGCGTTTGTGCAAATCACAACTGCAGTTACAGCTGCAGAAAGCAGCAAACCACCTTGGTCTTGGCTTTGTTTCAATTAGCTGTAAGCCAGTCAATCTTGAAAAAAATCAAACTCAGTTTTTCTAAAACTAGGACTTTTAATAAGGTATCTAAAAAAGGTAAGACACCAAATGTAATTTCACCACCGATCCCTATCAAAATATTTGAATCCTTTGAGACTTTAAGTTTGGCTGGTTTACAAACCTGAATGAGATATAGACACATTGGATATATACACAGCAAGGAAATAAATTCAAATTAAACAACTCAAACACTGAGTGGCTTGTATTCTTTTAAATGTCACACCAAACATGATAACAAATAACATGCTTGCATGATATTTATAATTTTGAGTTATTTTGCCATAATTAAGGACATTTGATATCTTATTTATATAAAAAAAGGAATAAACAAACAGACTGACTCGTGTTTTTAGCTAATTATGAACCCTCCCAGACCAAAGGACATAGGCCAGAGCTCACAGTTGCCATGGTGAACACAGTGTACTCATTAAGAGAAGCCAGACCAGAGTTCAGGCAGTAAGAGCATGCAATGTTTGAGAGGCTGTTTGTGAAGTTGCCAGGCCAACTTTGAAAAAGTCAAACACTACAGGGCCTGAGGGACCTCAGTGCGGGTCCGTGTAGGATTGCGCCCGTTGTTGTGAGTATGGCTTGTTCTTAGGCCAAGCCTGGATGAGTGAATTTACGGTTCTGTATGCATGGC
>JBBPBX010047286.1:0-12584 GCA_038048925.1 Garcialebias charrua | reverse complement strand
ATAGATAGATATATCTATATATATAGATATATATACTATATATTATTTGATGTACATGCAATTGAGCGCACAATTCCCTTGTGCGCTCAATTCCACATTACCATACCATACCATTTTAATTATAAAGCACTTTAAACAGGAACAAGGCCAAACCAAAGTGCTGAACAAACGAACAAACAACAGGCAACACACACAATGAAGTACAAAACAAAATACATAAAAACATTGCAGATCATAAATAAAACGACCAAATATACAAATCAGCTGGTGTTGAAAGCAACAAACAAACAAACAAACAAACAAACAAACAAACAAACAACAGGCAACACACACAATGAAGTACAAAAAAAATACATAAAAACATTGCAGATCATAAATACAACGACCAAATACAAATCAGCTGGTGTTGAAAGCAACAGAATAGTAGAGGGTCTTTAAACGGGATTTGAAAACCGAGAGGGAGGGGGCCTGTCTGACGAGCAGAGGTAACTCGTTCCAGAGTCTTGGTCCTGCTACAGAGAACGCCCGGTCACCTCTGCGTTTAAGACGAGTCCCTGGAACTCTTAAAAGTACCCAGTCCTCTGACCTCAAAGCACGTGGTTGGACATAAGGATGTATCAAATCCGAGAGATAGGCGGGGACGAGGCTGTTCAGCAATTTGTAGACATACATGAGAATTTTGAACTGGATTAGAAGATGAACTGGTAGCCAGCGACAGGGAGGCAAAGACTGGTGTAATGTGCTCTCTTTTGCGTGTACTGGTTAAAAATCGGGGGTGCTGCATTCTGAACCAGTTGTAGTTGTGCAATAGTGGTCTGACTGACACCAAGCAGAAGTGAATTGCAGTAATCGAGCCTAGATGCAATAAATGCATGAATTACTGTCTCCAGGTTATTTTTTGATAATACAGTATGGGCTTCAGCTTAGACAGTCGCCTCAGCTGGATAAAACAGGATTTAACGATCATGTTTACATGGCTGTTGAGTTTCATGGAAGGGTCCATTATCACTCCCAGATTTGTGACTTTTTGTTTTTCAGACAGGGGTAGAGCAGAAAGGTCGATGCAGTGGTTCGAGATTGTGTCATTGGGAAGGAACAATATGGCTTCAGACTTCTTATCATTGAAACTTAAGAAATTTAAAGCCATCCAGTCCCTGATGTCAGCCAGGCAGTCGAGCAGAGGTTGAATAGAGCATGTACCATTGTGTCTTAGGGGGAAGTAAATTTGACAGTCATCGGCGTAGAAGTGGAAGGGTATGTGTGTTTCCGGAAAATAGCACCAAGTGGCAGCAGGTATAAGGAGAATAGGAGAGGACCCAGGATGGACCCCTGCGGAACCCACCATTTAAGTGCCGCCACTAAAGAACTAAAATCGTTGATGGAAACACAAAAGGATCTGTCAGAGAGGGAGGATCTGAACCAATTGAGGGCTGACCCTGTGATGCCCACCCACTGCTCCATCCTAGCAATGAGGATCTCATGGTCGATGGTATCGAAAGCGGATGTGAGGTCCAATAGGACAAGCAGCAAAGAGTCACCAGTGTCTGTGGATAGGAAGATGTCGTTAAAAACTTTCAGTAGGGTAGACTCAGTGCTGTGTAGGGATTTGAAGCCAGATTGGAATAACTCAGGGATAGCGTGATCCTCCAGGAAACACTTCAACTGGGACTCAACTATTTTCTCTAGAAGTTTAGATACAAATGGGAGTCTGGAGACAGGCCTGAAGTTAGATACTACTGAAGGGTCGAGGTTTGGTTTTTTCAGGAGAGGTTGAACAGCAGCATGCTTTAATAATTTTGGCACCACACCCGACGATAGACTGCTATTAAATAGAGAGAATGGAGGGACCTAGAGTGGGAAAAACCTCCTTTAGGAGCCGAGGGGGGACCACATCAAAGGGGGAACCAGATGGTTTCAGGTTGCACATGACCTGCTCTAGAGAAGACAAGAGACTGGTTTGAAGTGGTCAAATAGAGCTACAGATTGAGGTGGGATGGATGGATCATGAGTTGGAGGAAAAATGAGAGCACGGGTGGTCGCAATTTTATCTAAAAAGAAATGAAGGAAACCCTCGCACAGCTCAGTCGAGGCTTCCAGGGGTGATTGTTCAGTGAGGTGGAGAACAGAGTTTAGGGTGGAGAACAGAACTCGTGGATTGCGAGAGTTTGAAGCAATGATATCAGAAAAGTATTGGGATTTAGCAGTTTTCACTGCTTTCTGATATCGACGCCAGCTGTCTTTTACCATTTGAAAAGAGACCTGCAGTCTGTCTTTTCTCCATTTTCGCTCCGCCTTCCTGCATTGCTGCCTAACAGCTCTGGTCACGTCATTCAGCCACGGTTCTGCTCTGAGTTTTGGTCTTCTAGATTTAATAGGAGCTACATGATCCAGAGCCTTTAAACAAACAGAGTCAAACTGGGATGTCAGCTCCTCAGTGGTGGAGAGAAACACTGGGGGCTGAGTTATTATTTCAGAGTTGTAAACCTCAGTGAAACGTGTGGCAGTTATATGGTTAAAAGTCCTGCCTTTATGTGCAGGAATGCACGACTTAGGAGTTTCATGATAAAGCTGGCACAGTTTATTTATTTTTAATCTTCACTGATAAAATAAAATAAACTTTTCCACCCTCCATCCCGACCCACCCGTTGGCCAGGGCTCAGAATCCGGCCTTTGTGAACACTCGCAGCCGGGCCCCGGACCCCGGCCTCGCGTGCTTCAACGAGTCGGCAGCTCATATGATCCTCATGTGGCTTATATGGAGTGTCCTTACACAGAAAAATCGGAATAACAGCGATGCCATTTCCTGCATTTTGGTGTGTTTGAACATGTTGTCAAACATCTATATTTACCTACATTTGTGAATAATAAAAGCATTATTTTGGAAAGCAACAGCAGGTTGTGTGTGAATGGAGCAGCTCCGATTCCGTCAGATGTCCTAAACCCCCCTCCTCCCTCCCCAATTCAATGTTGCTCCTGCTTCAATCTCATGGCAACGTTTGAAGCACCTGACGGCTCAGTTCTCGGTTGACTAACTAACTAAGTAACAAAGTAAGTAAGTACCGACCGACAGACAGACAGAGTAGCAGGAGTTCAAACACCAGCTGATGTTGTACCCACACTGTGTAGAGCTATCTGGAGACGCTGTGCATAACGTGCACTGTCCACAGGGCATTTATTCATTCTGTTGAATAAATTATCCTTTCTGTTTTGGGGGGTCTGAGAGGAGGCGGAGAGGAGGTGTTTCTCAGTGTGCAGCGTCGCTGTCTGAGTAGGGACAATGTTTGGAGAGAAGGACTCCGTGCAGAACCTCCATGCGTACCGGTAAATGTGACCATCTGTCCCTCCATCCTTACCACTCCTCCTCCCACCTCCTCCAGAGGCTCCTCTCCTGCTCCTCGGAAAGAGCGTGTGAGCATGCTGAGGCTGGAACATCCACACCACAGACTGGGTCCGCCGGGCTAAGGGCAACGTCTCCTCTTGTCGTATTTTTAATAAATAATCAAAATAAGTATGTGCAATGACTTTTTGGACTTTTAGGGGCGGAGATAGGAGTTGCTGGATCCAAGCAAACAGTTGCCGGAACACAGCCTGTCAAAGTAAGAGCGTTACCGGATTTTGTTCCGGCAGGATCCGGCTCAAATTGGCTCCCTGCCTAGATTAGTCAACACAGAGTAAAGAGAGGCAGATAAATGCACAACTAGTACTGAATAATGTCTGTCCTGGATCTCAAGCTCAGACAGAACAGGAGGAAATATTAAAATTACAGTAGTAGGTTCCTGTGTAATACGAAAAAAAGTGTTTTGTCTTTGAAAAGAAACGTGTTCTCTCCAAAAGTCTCTCTGGAGCTGCAAAGAATGGTGTGCATCTTGACAAAAGAACGTTAATTAAAGGCCTTACCTTGCTTGATGGAATAAATATTTTCTGTTGTCTTTTATAGCAGAGTTTTTGACTAAAATCATCTTATTTTCATTACAATATAGTCATTTTGGGTAAAATTTCAAAGCAACATACTGTATGTGCAATCTCATGTAGCCATAATATGTGGTGGAAGATATGACTACTGTCACACCAAACTGTTGGGTGTAGACGTACACCCAATAACTATTTACTGTGTTTGATTAAAATCCTCTCAGTGGTTCATGAGATATTTTGCTAACAATATGCATGCTGTCAATGTATGAATAAATGAAGCAGAGAGACGTGATTTAGCTCAAAGCCCGAAATAAACTCCATGACATCATGAGGAAGTGTTTTTGCAGCAGTGCCATACTTCCCCACCAGAGGGCAGGACCTCACATGTAAAAGAGTCCCAGAAGTCTCCCTCAGAGGACAAAACACAAGTTAGTAGCATGAACAGACTCGTTTACTCTCAGATACCAGCAGCCTGGACAAAGTGGATCCATGTGTGTCCTGAAAGGCAGAACGGCAGTCAGTTTGTTCTGTGGATGCTGGTCTGCAGCTTAAATGATGAAGGCTGTTGGAGAGGGTGCTTTGATTCCTAATTGCCTTCTGTAGTAGAGGCTGTGTAAAAACATCCATCCATCATCTTTTATCCGCTTCTTCCTTTTCAGGTCATGGAGGTCACTGGTGTCCTTATCCAGCAGTCACTGTGCGAGGGGCGGGGGACACTCTGGACAGGTCTCCAGTCCATCACAGAGACAGATCTGGATAAAAATCTCAAGAGCCTTGTCAGTTTGCTTTTTCACTCTGGAAGCAACATTCATGTTTCACAGCGGTGAACAATTGTTGCAGTCTATGCAAAAATGCTCAGACAGCAATACAAATTTTATATGTGTAAATTAAACAAATTAAAAAAAAAGAGTTTGAACTTAAACCACTGTAATCAGGTTTTCCATACAGCTTCACAGCAGAGCCCCCACCCTCAAACATCATGTTGAAATTTAGTACAATGCCTGATTGAAGCTTTCCAGTTCAGCTGAGAAAACCTCTACTGTCAACTGAATGAAAGGCTTACTTTATACGCACCCGCTAAAACATGTGCATGAAGTCATGCATGATAAGAACAGTATCCCCATATTTACTGAAGCTGTTTAGAGAAAAACAAGACAGATCTACCTGATTAGATTAAAAAAATATTCTTTACAACCATCATACAGGCCTTGTCCTCACATAAACAGTGGCTTTTCAAAGTGACTGTTTTGTCTTTTCTAAAATTATCCTCGTAAACATGTCTCTAGAAACATTTTCATCTGCGAAAAAACAAGATTGACCCAAAACAAGGCAGTAACTATAACGGTAACTATAACTAAAACTATAATTATAACTATAAATAACTACGCCTATAATTATAACTATAACTAACTATACATATAACTAACTATAACAATAACTATACCATACCATACCACTTTATTTATGAAGCATTTTAAACAGTGACAGTGCACACCAAACAATAACTATAACAACAACTAAATATAACTATAACAACAATTATGCGTATAACTAACCATAACTATAGCTAACAATAACTATAACTATATATACCTATAACTAACTACTGTATACATATAACTAACTATAACTGCAACTATAGCTAACTATAACTATAACTAGCTATAACCTTTCATCCAGAAGACTTCATCAGTTCAAGGAGCCACAACAAACTCAGTTCCATAAATAGCACACTCACAAAGTGGGCCAATCAGTTTCATGGTGCTAAGATGGTTTCTGGAGTTCACCTTCTACCCCACCGACTCATCTGAGGCAGCCATGGCCAAAGTGGTGCCTCAGAGGACCTGATTTACTTTGTTGGAATAGTCTACATGGATTGTTGAACATGAACTTTAATATAACTGTAACAGTAACTATAACTAGAGAAACTGCATTTCCTGCAAAAATGCAGTGTTGCTTATTGCAAAATAACTTGCTAAAAACAGCTGAAATTAGCTTAAAAAACAAGATGAAATGTAGCTGAAATAATAGAACAAGACTAAATTAGAAGAAAGTCGAAAGACCACACAAGCTGTAGGAGTTTTTAAATCTCTGAATCTAAGTCTGAACGTTGTTATATGCGCAGGCTTTAAAGTTACTGAGCGTCGCTATGAGACATTCATCATGTCAACACTTCAAAAAGTTCAGCTCTTTATGAAAAAACCAAGCCCTGGAGCTCATTAAAGTCCTGATGATGATGAGTGAGAGATTCAACCGTTAAAGAAGAGGTATTGTTCTTTTATTATTATTATTATCTACCGGTAAATAATCTTTTTTATTTAAAATCACAATCTTAGTCTGCTCTGACTGACGAAGCCCTCTGGAGTGAGGGTGAAACGTTTCTACTAAAAAGAAATTGTCCAGATGAACTGATTGAGAATGAGCGGATTTGATACCTGGACTATTGAGAATGAACTTTCTGGTCTTGAACCACTTTGGACATGTCTGCCTGCCTGGGAGGAGTCGACGAGGGACAAGCCCCCAGAAACCATCTTGGCTACAGCAAACTGGTTGGTCCACTTAAGTTGTTTACTTGGTGGGGTAGCTTCAGTTTGCTTTGGACTGCTCTGACTGACGAAGCCCTCTGGAGTGAGGGTGAAACGTTTCTACTAAAAAGAAATTGTCCAGATGAACTGATTGAGAATGAGCGGATTTGATACCTGGACTATTGAGAATGAACTTTCTGGTCATAATCTTATTAACTTATTTTTTTATACCTCTTTGTGTTTTATTTCTCGTCTGGGACAGAGGTAGCTGCTCTCTTCTTCCACTTCAGGGACAGACATCCACCAAAGATCAACCTGCAGCTAAGAAGTGTGTGATGACTGAACTGAACTCTGAACTTTTCCAGGACCTGTCCCACCTGGGGGAGCAGGTCCAAGAAGAGGTTGTGAGTACAGTAATGAGGACAAATACAGCCACACTGCTGCTACTGGACAAAAACTTGATTAGTTTGATTGTAAACAGTCTGTTGCTGCTTATTGTTCTGGTTCTGACTGTTATTGTATTTATCAAGATTTTTATTATTGTTAATATAGTTTATTTATTGTAGAGTGCTGTTTATTTAAAATATCATCCAAATGGGTCACTTTTATTTATTACTACAATATAATACAAACGTATTTTTGGCATATTTTCAAAATAAACTTTTTTTTTTAATACTTTATTTATCAATTTTCACATCACATTATTTACAACATTCGAGTTTTATAAAACAATGTCCATTTTAATATACAAAAAACCCCATATAAAACAAAAAGTAAAAATCACATACAAAATAAAACCTTTTCAAAACACACACATAATAAAAATAATAATAATAAAAAAAATCTCAATTTGATGACAAATGAAGATGCAAAAATCTGTTCACTTTACAGCTAACTAAAGAAATATAGCAGCTGTTTGGTTACGATGGTGTACCCATCCTGAATGTTTCCATGTATTGTAAAAATGGCTGCCATGTCTTGACAAATTTAGCAGTTGAACCTGCCAGTGTACACCTCATCTTCTCTAAATGCAAAAACCTCATAAGCTCTGCAAGCCACTGTTCATGTGTAAGAGGAGCCTCCTGTTTCCACCTCAAAAGTATAAGACGTCTCGCAATCAACGTAGCAAAAGCTACTGCATTTGAATTATGCTTGGAAAGTAAAGTATTCGGAGTCATGACTCCAAAAATTGCAGTTAGAGCAGAAGGGCAAATTTTAACATTGTATATTTCTGAGAGTGTATTGAATATAGATGTCCAATATGTATGAAGTTTTGAACACTCCCAGAAAGTATGAATAAGGGAACCAACTTCTGACCTGCATCGGTTACACAAAGGATCAGTCCCTGGACAGAAGCTAGCTAGCTTTTCTTTAGAGATATGCAATCGATGCAAGATCTTGAACTGAAGGAGTCCATGTCTAGCACATATAGAAGAGTGTACCCTGTGAAGAATAGATTGCCAGAGCTCATCCGTTAATGTAACTGTAAGATCTTTTTCCCAATGTGATTTAATGATAGAAAGAGAAGGAGATTGTAGATCCAACAGTATACAGTAGTGTAGATCTCCTTAATTACCCCCTTTTTATGAATGTTTATACCTATGATATTATCTAGAGCTGTCTCATCAGGTAATTCAGGAAATGAGGGATATCCATTCTTCACAAAATGTCGCAGTTGCAAATATCGAAAAAATGTGTACGCGGGATATTAAACCGTTCCATAAGTTGTGTAAACGAAGCAAATGTCCCATCAATGAAAAGGTGTTTAACTTGACTTAATCCATTTCTTTCCCAAATTTTAAAGGCAGAGTCGGACATAGAAGGTGGGAACATATGATTAGAGCAGATAGGAGTTTTAATTGACATAAAATGTAGCCCGAATCTTTTCCTGCACTGTATCCAAATTCTCAGGGAGTTATAAAGCAGAGGGTTGCATTTATAGGTACATATTTCTAAAGGGAGAGCGGAGGTCAATAACGCAGGTAAGCTAGTCTTGCCACAATTGGACGACTCAATCTGAAGCCAAGACGGGGTTTCTGTAGGAAAGTCACTAATCCAATATAGCATGTTTCGTATATTTGCTGCCCAGTAATAAGACTGGAAATTTGGCAACGCCAATCCGCCCACAGGCCTAGGTCTCTGCATAAAATCCTGCCGTATTCTGGGGGATTTACTATTCCAAATAAACGCAGAAATATGTTTATTTAGTGTCACAAAATATTTCTTTGGGATATAACATGGGATGCATTGAAATAAATAAAGGAACTTGGGCAATATGTTCATTTTTATAGAATTGACACGGCCTATTAATGATAGTGGCAAATTATTCCACCTTTGAAGGTCTAATTTAGTATTTTCAAAGAGTGGTGTAAAGTTCTTTCTAAAGAGATCCTTATATTTGCGAGTGACCTTGATCCCCAGGTAAGTCACGTAATCTAATTTAACTTTGAAAGGAAAGTTTGTAAATGAAATCTTCCTAGCTTTAGAGTTTATACTAAGTATCCCTTTTCTGTCTAAAGTGCTGGAAAAAGCTGTTGCTGCTCAGCTGCAGGACCACCTACAACAACACTCCCTGTATGAGAAGTTCCAGTCTGGATTCAGGGCAGCTCACAGTACAGAGACTGCATTGCTGAGAGTTACCAATGATGTCCTCTTGGCTGCTGACACTGGCTCTCCCTCCATCCTTGTCCTCCTTGACCTCACTGCAGCCTTCGACACTGTGGACCATAGTATCCTCCTCCACCGTCTTCATGTGGAGGTCGGTCTCTGCGACACCGTCCTGGACTGGTTCAAATTTTTCCTCTACAATAGGCTGGGATGTGTTAGTCTTGGCAGTGTTACGTCCCAGACAGTCTGTGTCTCCTTTGGTGTCCCCCAGGGGTCGGTTCTGGGGCCCCTACTGTTTTCCCTTTACATGCTGCCTTTAGGTATAATTATTAATCAGTTCAACATTTCTTTTCACTGTTATGCCAATGATACACAGCTTTACATCAGGACTGGAGCATCCTCATCTTCCACCTTGTCATCTCCATCTTCACTCACTGCCCTCTCTGCCTGCCTGGAGGCAATTAGGGCATGGATGAATCAGAACTTTCTTCAATTAAACTGCTCCAAGACTGAGGCCATACTGATTGGCACCCCTCACCAGGTACAAACATCTCCTATAACAACACTTTCCTTTTCTGGACAAGACATCCCCCTCTCCACCTCTGTTACTAATCTTGGAATAAAAATGGACTCCAATCTTACATTTGAAAATCACATTAAGCTTCTGTTTAAAACTTGCTTCTTCCATCTTCGAAACATCTCCAGACTTCGCCCATCCCTAACTTTTTCCGATGCTGAGAAGCTCGTCCATGCTTTTGTCTCCTCCAGGCTCGACTACTGCAACTCCCTGTTTATTGGAATCCCTGGCAAAAACCTTCAGAAACTTCAATATACAGGTAGTCCCCGATTTACGAGCGCTCTGATCTGCGAGGTTCCAGACTTACGAGCTGCACATTTTTGGAAAAAACGAAAAAAATACTGAGTTTTCATGTGTTTTTTCACTACAGTTAGCTAGTTAAGCATATAAACACACGTTTCCGATCATTTTTATGCACTCAAAAGTAGTTTTTAGATGAAAATAGAGTGTTTTTAGGCGCGCTAGCGAAAACCGTTCCAATTTACGAGCGGATTTCCGGATTTACGAGCGAAATGGCGGCCGTTCCAAATTACGAGATTTCCGGTTTACGAGCGCCTCGTTGTAACGGATCTCGCTCGTAAATCGGGGACTACCTGTATTCAAAACAGTGCAGCAAGGATCTTGTTGAGAGTTCGTAAATTTGAACATATTACGCCCATTCTCCATAACCTTCATTGGCTTCCTGTCGCCTACAGAATTCAGTACAAAACTGCTCTCATTACACATCAATGCTTACATGGAGCTTCACCAGATTATCTGAAGGATATTCTTATTCCATACTCATCCACCCGGTCGCTGCGGTCACAGAACAGTAATCTCCTTCACATTCCGAGAACCAAATTAAGGACCATGGGAGACCGGGCTTTCAGTGTGGCTGCCCCCCGCCTGTGGAACTCTCTTCCTGACTGTCTGAGAGCCCCACAGTCTGTGGTTGACTTTAAGAGCGGCTTGAAGACCTTTCTTTTCAACCGAGCATACTCTACCTCCTCATGATTCTACTTTTGATCTTAGTTGATACTGTTATTGATTTTACTTGTTTTATTACTTGTTTTATTAACATATAATTCTGTTGCACTTTGTAGCACTTAGCACCATTTAGCCCCACTGGCAACAATTGTTGCCAAAGTGTATCACTGTCATTTTCCACTCAGTAAAAAAATCTAAAATGTATTAATGCAACATTTTCCACCTATAAACTAGTAGACAACTTAGACAAAGGTTTTGATTTTAATTTTTTTTCCAAGTGCTTCCTGTTGCATGATATCACATGTTTCCTGAGCCATCCGGCTGAAGACATGGAATATGCAAATCGTCCTGGAAAAAGGTAATTTTTATAACATTTCTTATGGTTTTCCCCCATAAATTTTTATAATTATTTAATCTTTCAAGTCTCTACAGTAACACTCTCCACAAAAATTGTACCTAGGATAAATATTTTTTTGTTCATGGGCGTCTTTTTGTAAGTGGCAACAAAAGTTGCCAATGGGCACATAGCTTGTCGCTAACTACAGGAAAACACTGTCTGCAGGATTGCACCTAATTTTCTTATTTCAAATTGTAAAATGATGTGCAATGTCTTATTTTAGTCTTCTAAGGATACTCTTCCTAGCAAAATAAATTATGTAGTCAAGGCCTGTGTGTCTAAGATTTTTATTCGCTTCCATACATCATTCTCTTGCTAGCTAACATCATTTTTTTGCTAGCCTAACATTAGCTTGTGTTTCGCTGAGGTAAAATATGTTGATGATCTAGCCATATGTAGGAAGCCACACAGATCTGGTGGAAACTGGACTTGGTCAGGGACCAAGTGTGGTTCTTGGCCTGGCAGAGAAAGCTGAAGTTCCACCTGGAGTCAAGTTTTACCATGACAACCTCTTCACAACCCTGTCCCTGGTGGATGAGATGACCCTGAGAGGCTATGGCAGCTGTGGCACGATGCGACAAGCTCAGCTCCACAAGGTTCCTTTCACAGAACCCAAGACCTTCAAGAAGACACCCAGAGGAAATGCTGAATATCTGGTTGAGGCAGAGAAGCTGATTGTAAGGTGGAATGACAACAGCATGGTCACTGTGGTGTCAAACATGGAAAGGGAGTTCATCGAAACTGAGGCAAAGAGATGGAACAAACAAAAACGGACCATGGACAAGGTCAGACAGCCCAAGTGTATCCAGGATTACAACACACACATGGGAGGAGTGGACCTGCATGACCAGTTTGTCAGCCGCTACAGAGTCAACATACGGTCCAAGAAGTGGTGGTGGCCATGCTTCAGCTGGGCCCTGAACAGTGCCATGGTGAACAGCTGGTGCTATTACAGGTACACAAGGCTGCATGTTATTTAGCAATATCACAATCGTGTTTGTGATGTTTGACATGAGGTGATCGCTAGTGCTCTTCATTTGACAAGAGCAACAGTGATGATATCCAGACCAACATCACAAACTCAAGCATGATGTTGCTTTTACAGAACATTCTACGTATGGGGCATGACACTGTAGAAAGGAGGATATTGATAATTCATCAATAGCTTCATAAATGAACAAAAACATGGCATATTCATTCATCTATCGTGCTTGTTTTTTCATTCATTTAGAACCTGGAAAAGTGGGCAGAAAGATCTCCTCTCCTTCCAGAGGCTGGTAGCCCAGACCCTTCTCATGCGCCATGGAACAAAGCCAAGTAGGCAGGGCAGAAGATGGCGATAACTGATGCCACCAGGTTTGATCATTTCAACCACTGGCCCTGCAACACTGGTAGCAGGTACAAGCGATGCAAAAACTGTGGCGGACGCACATCGTTTGCGTGTGAAAAGTGTGATGTGCCACTACATTTGGAGTGTTTCAAGAAGTACCACACTGAGTAGAACATCCATAAAAGATGATGGAATGTATGGGATGAAATATATATATATATATATATATATATATATGTATATATATATATATATATATATATGTATATA
>JBBPBX010047285.1:3135-26224 GCA_038048925.1 Garcialebias charrua | reverse complement strand
GTTAAAAAATAAATAAATAAACTGTCAGAGGTAGTAACCATTTTTTGTGTTTGTCAAATTTGCCTAGCTGAGGTGACCATTTTAACTGTGTTTGACTACAAAAGTTATTAACTGTGTACGTCTGTCCAATGAGTCTTGTTCAAAATTGTATTCAAACTTGTCCAGTGGTTCATGAAATATTTTAGTAATACAGAAAAATCATAACACACACACACACACACGGGTGAGAACATCATCAACCCTTTGTCTTCAGTGGCGAGTGATTACTAGTAAAATGGTAAAGAAAAAAATCTAGCAGCTGCTCAGCATCAGTCATGCGTGGATGAGCGAAAACGAAGTTCTATAACACTTTGAACCAATTAACCAGCTCAAGTACCACCATTACGAACATTGCTTCTTATGTTTTATTTTAATTTTTAATTTAAGAAATTATCAAGTATATCTATTAATACACCACTAATTTTGCACTTTTCACTTGTTGCTTGAGAACAGATTTGAGTTTAGATTTGTGAAAATTTACAAATTTGCACTGTTCGAGTGTTGTCAGAGTGTGTTAGAGAGAGTAAATGTCATGAATGAATTTGACATTAAACATGATCCAAGTTGAAGTGTTGCATCATTTTCAGCCCCTTTTTGGCATCTGCATTTGGGATAAGGCCAAACTGACAAAGACCATGCAGAATAATGTACCTTTGTACTATTTTAATTCCACAAAAGAGAAAGCAATGCATTCTCTGTAGGTCAAGGAAAAATATATTGTTCCCTTATCAGTCAGTCACTCGGTGCAGCATACTTGCTATGGGAATTGCACCCCTGCGCGATTACCTGAAGGAATACAATCACGCCTTTACGGCTAGGGCGTCAACGTCGCGCCAGAGGCCCGGCCCTCTGGGTATTTAAGCGACTGACGTCCATCCATCTTCCTCTATTTTGCCCTTCACCTCGCTTAAACCTGAACTACCTCTCTTCGCGGGACTTCTCTGTTGCTTCATCGCTCAACCAGAGGTGAGCTTGCTCCCTACACAGAGCACACAGAGAATTATTCCTGCGTACTGGCGTCTCACCTGGTTCCCAAGTCATCCGGGACAAAACCAACTCTTCCCAGCAAAGCTTGTCGAGCCTCAACTTCCCTTCTCGAGAAATGCTACAGAGCTCAGGAACTCGCCGCGCGCGCCATGAACGCGTCTGCATTGATGCAGGCTTAACTAGCTGAAAAACTGCAACAGCTCCAGGTAACGACGGACAAGCAGGCTGCCGCCGACTTGCTAGATGAAGCCCGCAGGGCAACAGACTTCGTGCTCCGCATGATGGGGACAGCCGCTGTTGCTCAAGGCAGAGGCATGGCAGAAGTGGTCATCGCGATACGCCATCTGTGGATGACTTTAACGGATCTCCCCGAGGGACAAAAGGTGCCTTTTCTCCACCACTCGATAGAGCCGACGGGATTATTTGGAAAAGCTTTGGATCGAATTCAGACCAAGCTGGACCAAAGGCGCAAACAGGCTGAAGCTCTCCGGGTGGGCATTCCCAGGAGAAGCTTCGCCCCCCCAAGGGAGTCTGCTGGAGGCAGACCTGCGCAGCCTCGACACCGCTCGGCAACGCGTGCCCCACCGCAGAAGCGGCCGGCCTACGAGGATGAGCATCGGCAGAGACCACCGCCGGGCCAACCTCGTACCGAGCACGCATGGAGCAAAAACAGGTTTGTCCCCCGCCAGGCGGTCAGACACAGGGCCTCCTCGGCGAACCGGGATGACAGACAAAAGCGTGCCTGATGAACCAGGTTCACGTCTTGACTTTACACGGTCACCCGCCCAAGCGGTACGGGGAATGATCCGTTCATGTCCAGACTTTATTTGTAGCACGGTACAAATAGCTGGTAACTCTGTTGCATGCAGAAATCATGTTTTTCCTGCTGTGAGTGACAAAAAAACAAACATGTTGTTACACTTAAGCACGAATAAAGCTCAAAAAACAGCTCCTCTTTGTTTTATTGACTCCAAAAAACAAACAACAAACACAAGTAACTTCAGCAGAACAGGTCCATCTGGCCTGCCAGCCGTCATAAAGGGAGGGGGCCGTTCCCCCTCCCCTCCCTCACGGCTCACGGGGTGTTAGCATAATCAATGAACCCCGGCAGGGTGCCTCTGCTCCGTCTGTAGAGGACAGGCACAGAGGCGTCTGCAAGCAGGCCCCCCACCCCTCATGGAGACAGGTGAGGGGGGTCACGTGCTCCAGCTCCCGCTCCATTGTGAACGACGGGGCGGCCAATACACTAACCAAGCAAACACGTGACATGTCCGCGCCTCAGGGAGACGCGCCGACAGAATCTAACGACGGGGGGCACGTCAGATGCCCACAGGCAACCACTAGCTTCACACGTTCACAAAAGCAATTGTGTTCAGGCTGCTGTGTGTATAAAAAATTAGAGCTGAATCAGATTCCTCTTCCTGTTATTTGAAGGGAACTGGGATCTCTATCACCAAACAATTTAAAGTCTGCCAAACACAAAGAATCATCTCCACGTTCTCACGTTGCAGCTGTCCCTTTATTATTAATGAGTGACACGCAATGTCCAAGCAGTGATCCCGCAACACGTGACCTTTCTCACTGTGCTGGTTCAGCTCTGCTCTTAAACAATGTCCCCCCAATGGGTGAAACACAGACCCTGGCCGGTTTGTCTGGTTCCAACGCTCTGTTAAGGCCAAGGGCCATCAAACTGGACCCATCCAGGAAATAGATGGGGGTCAGAAGATCTGCTCGTTTACAAAACTTGCAGCTTTTCAGTCCCATGACCAGAAACAAGGAGAGAGAAAACAGACATTCTGCTCCACTTCTGTCTAATAAAGACGACAGTTTGCATCTGCCCTCGATCACTCTTGATCAGAGCAACCTGGTAGCACATCAACAAAAAGGCCTTCTCCCAAACTTGGTTGATCTCCAAGGGGTCATGGCTTCTAGGGCCCCTGGAGGGGAATTGGATACACCAACTGCTCTTCTTCAGGGTCAAACTATGTCACCAGAAGAAGTAGTCTCGCAATCTAGGCCAAGAACTGTTAAAAATTTCAGGTTGTTGGCAGAAAAGAACAAGCTGATGGCATCGGGCCTGCCGGAAAATGTGGTAAAAACCATACAAAATGCTTGTGCTATATCAACACAGTCCCTCTACGTACAGAAGTGGCGTATTTTTGAAGCTTGGTGCTCAGAAAGAAATATTATTTCTTACTCATGCGACTTGGCTCAGCTCCTGATTTTTCTTCAGGACTTACTGGAAAAAGGTTGTTCATTCTCAACGATTAAAGTTTTCCTATCAGCTATTTCAGCCTGTCACGAAGGCTGGGGACACAGGACACCTGGCGTGCATCCAATCATAATAAGATTTATGAAGGGTGTGCTTAGAACAAAACCATCCAACAGGATCCTGACCCCTGGTTGGGATCTTAACCTGGTCTTGGGGGCTCTCTGTGATCCTCCATTCAAGCCACTGAGTGAGGTTAACCCTCCTGTTATGTTCGTTTCTGAGGTACAGCAATAATGTTCGTGGGTCAATTTGACCCGGGGAGTGTTTAATCATGTAATAGTGTCAGAAACCCAAAAAATCCTCCAAAACATTTTTGTATCTGATTATTAACTCCAATACTAACCATGTCAGTCAATATTTGTGTAATGATGTTTTTTATTTCTCACAAATAAAGGATAAATGACGACAACTAACTCATTTGGACATAAAAAATGTGATTTACATTTTTTATGTTTGCTGAAAAAACCTACACACACAAAAAACAATAATTATCCATGAGATTTTTTTTGGTAAATATTTTTATATTACATTAAAAAAAAATTCAAAGGGTGATCTTTATAATTGAACTTGAGACACATATACTGTTCTGGGTCAAAATGACCCGCTCATTAAAATCAAGACAAATGAGTCATGAAGATTTGTATTGAAAGTAAACTTTATTCAACCACAACCTGCATGTTCAAAACATAGCTGGTTTTTGCATCACATGCTACGCAAATTTTTATGCCATATTTAGCTGGCTTGGAAGGCATATATTGCCTAAATGAACAGCGACCTCTGAATGCCACAAGTCTTTCATCCACTGTGACATTAGGGCCTGGGTTATAGAACAGGGGAAGTTGCTCAACCCACTTGTCCCACACTGTCCTAATAGCTCCTAGTTTGTCTGTTTCCCGTCTGACAGCTCTTGTCTCTCGATTGTCAAATCGGATTACTCTGGAGAAAATATGAAAAGTCTCCAGAGACATTGTGGCCCGAAATATTGCCCTGCCTGTCTCTGCATCCCATAGACTGGCTGTTGAATCATCCTTTGACTTGTAAACTCCGGTCAGAATGAGAACCCCCAAATATGCATGTAAATGCAGTTGGTCCAGCTCCTTCCACTTCTCTCCAAAAACTCGCCTTCCTTCTAGATTTGTCATTTGTAGAATGATTTTTTTGTATTACATTAGGCATGAGTAGCTCAAAGACTGGCTTGATATATGTGACTCGAGTTACTGCCATCCTAGTAGGCCCTGGCACTGTCTTTATTATATTTTCTGCACACTGTTTTCCAAGGTGTTTAGTTAGAGATGAAGACCACTGAATTTCACCATTTTTAACATGAATGTCTTGCTTGGAGTAACATGAATATCACTTTCATCAATTGGTTCATAATCAGAATCATCAGACTCAGAATTGACCTCAATAATGTCTTTAGCTTCAGACACCTCCTCTTCTATTTCACTGTCATGATCAATGAGAAGATCCAACACTTCCAGAGTTGTAAACTTTTTTCCTGCTGCTCATTTCCTGACCTTTGACAGTGATGATATCACATGTACCTTCAGTGTGTGATGTGTTTAGGACTCCCTTGCAGAGAGTATTTATGCCTTCCCACCCCTCCCCTTCTGATGAATGTCCACTCAGTGTGGGTGGAGTTTTCCCACGGGAACAGAAAAGGTTCCCGTCAAAAGTTGTATAAACACCTGCTTTCTCACAGTTTCCTTGTGAAGTAAAGAGAATAGTGAGAAAGTGAGTTTGTGTGCATGTACGTGTGCATGTGTATGAGGTGTGTGTGCACGTGTGTGTGTGTGTATGTGTGTATGTGTAGTGAAATATGTCTCATAGTTTCAAGGAAACAAATAGAATTGGAATTTTTTTTACCCCTTTTCCCCTTCAACTTGACTGCCGGGTCAAATTGACCCGAACAGTATCGATGTAACAAGTAGACGCAGGGGGTAGTACAAATGTGTAAAGTGAACCATTTTCAATTTATATGTTGAGTGGAACTATTAAGACAAATAGAAAAAGTTTCATGCAGAAAAAATATATTCAACTATTTTCAAAAAAATTAAAACGGGTCAATTTGACCCGCAACATAACAGGAGTGTTTTAAGATAGACTTGTTATCTTATAAAACCGCTCTACTCTTGGCACTTTGCTCGGCAAAATGCGTGGGTGACCTCCATGCATTGTCTGTACATCCAATTCTCATTCATTCAACCTTTATTTATACAGGCTAGCCTCGTTGAGCCACGGGGACTCATTTACAAGAGGGACCTGTTTCACTCACACCCAGGGTCAATTTAGAGTTACCAATCAGCCTAACATGCATGTTTTTGGACTGTGGGAGGAAACCGGAGCACCCGGAGAAAACCCACGCATGCACGGAGAGAACATGCAAACTCCACCCAGAAAGGCCCCCGGACCGGGATTTGAACCGGGGACCTGCTCGCTGAGAGGCAACAGCTCTACCAGTTGTGCCACCATACCAGATTAGCCCCTGATGGGTCAAAGGTCACCCTAAGGCCTAATCCCGCATACATCCCCAAGGTCTTGACTTTGAACCATAGGAGTCTAGACTTTGATCTCTCCTCCTTCCCACCTGCTCCTGTACTCACTCAGGAACAGGAAAGGCTGAAGGCTCTCTGCCCCATGAGAGCTTTACGCACTTACATGCAGAGAACAGCCGAATGGAGAAAAACAAATCAACTGTTTGTGTGCTTTGCAGCACCTGCTACCGGAAAGGCCCTATCAAAACAACGCCTTTCACATTGGGTGACTGAGGCCATTAAAAGGGCGTACAGTAGCAAAGGTCAACAGGTGCCCTCTGGAGTGCACGCTCACTCGACTAGGGGCTTGGCCACTTCGTGGTCACTGTTCAAGGGTGTACCAGTTGCAGACATTTGTGCTGCTGTGAACTGGAGCTCATTAAACACTTTTGCAAAGCATTACAGTTTGGATGTTACTGCGTGTGATGTCACTCAGGCTGTTCTTTCTAACACACAGTAGAAAGTAGCCTTGAGATGCCTGCTGGTCAAGGGCAGACGTTCACACTAGCATGCATTTTACTGAGCATTTCAAGGGCGTGAATGAATTACGTTCCCATAGCAAGTATGTTGCACCGAGTGACTGACTGATAAGGGAACTGAAAGTTATGCACCATAACTCATGTTCCCTGAAGGAAGGGAACGAGGTGCAACATATCTGGCCCTTTTCAATGCTGAAAGCTCGGTGAAGTGCAATTTTGGAGGAAGATGGATGGGCGTCAGTCGCTTAAATACCCAGAGGGCGGGGCCTCTGGCGCGACGTTGACGCCCTAGCCGTAAAGGCGTGATTGTATTCCTTCAGGTAATCGTGCGGGGGCGCAATTCCCATAGCAAGTATGTTGCACCTCGTTCCCTTCCTTCAGGGAACATGAGTTATGGTGCATAACTTTCAGGTATTGGTATTGATTATCAGCCAAATAAGTTTTGCCATATTGGCATATCGGATATTGGTCAAAATCAAGAGTCGTTGAAGCAGCCTTTCCTCTTTGTGCTTATATTAGAAGACAAAAACAAAAACATTGCATTTTGTCAAGCTCACTGTAACTTCCTTTGTAGCCTTGAGTATTTTCCCCTGGAAACGTACGTGCACACCCCAGCAGTTTAGATCAGAACAACAATAACTGGTTCACTTAGTTTGTGTTTACAACCTCTCATATTTGAATACTAATGTGCTCTTGTGGAAGATAGAGGTACAATACAAAATATGATCTAGTCAAATACGATTTTCTCACAATGCTTACAGTAGCTGCTGCTGCTATTCTTTCTTTTCTAAAGCTCTGGAAATTTGTGTATGTACTTTTTCATGCTTCTATATATCATAAGCTTCAAGCTATTTATTTTTTATGGTTTGCAAAAATATCTGTAAAACTATATTTAGTAGCACCCACAGTCTTAAAACTGCATCATCTAGAAAAAAAAAGTTATTTAATCTGCTGTTGCAGAATGATAAAATTGGATTATTAAGATTTGATAATGTAATTTGTATATATGGGAGTTTGCCTGTTACCAAAATACCTACTGTAATACATTCTTGGACAAATGTATTAAAATGTTTTTCAAAGTAGTCACATGATGTATATCTATATGTATGAAGTCAACACGATTCAAAATTGATTTCATGACAATTTAAACAGAACAGAACAGAAAAAAGGCTAAAAACTTAGTCAGTTTTACAGCTATTGACTTGACATTTTTTGTGATAGTACCTGAGTCTGATCTCTAACAGTCTTATGAAATTTTTAGCAAAATAGTATTTAATGAACATTTACAACACATTAACTTTTGAAGCTAACACGGTTCAAAATGTCAACCACAGCAAATCAGAGTTAGCTAACACAGACATGTCTAAAACTCAGCACATTCTCTTGATATTGAACTGAAACTTCATGTGGTGCTAACTGAGTCATTCACAGCACATACAAGTTAGTCTGACATTTTGACATAATGTATGGTGTGCTGCGATAGCTCATTGGCTAAATGCTGTAGTCTTTAATCCTGGCCCGCCAATTTGAGCCCAGGTTGTGTCAGGAAGAACATCCCACATAAAACAATTGACCAATTTTTCACCTCATCAGATTTTCACATAAATCCTAAAAGCAGATAAAGAGAACCCCGTTAAACAAATGAGACAAAAATATTATCCTTGTCATTTATTTATTGAGGAAACTGATCAAATTTTACATATTTGTGAGTGGTAAAAGTATGTGAACCTTTGCTTTCAGTATCTGGTGTGACCCCCCATCCCCGGTGCAGCAATAACTGCAGCTAAATGTTTCCAGTAACTGTTGACCAGTCCTGTACATGGACTCGGGAGGAATTTAGCTCATTCCTCTGTACAGAACAGCTTCAACTCTGGATGTTGCTGGTTTCCTCACATTAGCTGCTGCTTCAAGTCCTTCCACAACATTAGAATTGGATTCAGGTCAGGACTTTGACTTGGTCATTCCAAAACATGAACTTTATTCTTCTTGAACCATTCTTTGGTAGAACCACTTGTGTGATTAGGGTCATTGTTGCTGCATGACCCACCTTCTCTTGAGGTTCTGTTCAGGGACAGATGTTCTGACATTTTCCTCTAGAATTATCTGATATAATTCAGAATTAATTTTTCCATCAATGACATCAAGCCGTCCTGTCCCAGATGCAGCAAAACAGGCCCAAACCATGATACTACCACAATATTCCACAGATAGGACAAGGTTTTTCTGCAGGAATGCAGTTTTCCTGTCTCCAAACATAAATCTTTTGATTTAAACCAAAACGTTTTATTTTGGTCTCATCCGTCCACAAAACATTCTTCCAACAGTCTTCTGGCTTGTCCACGTGATCTTTAGCAAACTGCAGACGAGCAGCAATGTTCTTGTTGGAGAGCAGTGGCTTCCTCTTTCAACCCTGCCATGCACACCATTGTTGTTCATTGTTCTCCTGATGGTGGACTCATGAACATCAACATTAATGTGAGAGAGGCCTTCAGTTGTTAGAGGTTACCCTGGGCTCCTTTGTGACCTGTCCGACTATAATTCACCTTGCACTTGGAGTGATCTTTGTTGGTCCACCACTCCTGGGGAGGGTAACAATGGTCTTGAATTTCCTCCATTTGTCCACAATCTGTCTGACTGTGGATTGGTGGAGTCCAAACTCTTTACAGATGGTTTTGTAACCTTTTCCAGCCTGATGAGCATCAACAACTCTTTTTCTGAGCTCCTCAGAAATCTCATTTGTTCCTGCCATGATACACTTCCACAAACATGTTGTGAAGAGCAGACTTTGATAGATCCTGATCTTTGAATCAAGCAGGGTGAAACTCACACCTGATCATCATCCCATTGATTGAAAACACCTGACTCTAGTTTCACCTTCAAATTAACTGATAATCCTAGAGGTTCACATACTTTTACCGCTCACAAATGTGTAATACTGGATCATTTTCACCAATAAATAAATTATCAATTATAATATTTTTGTCCCATTTGTTTATCTGGGTTCTCTTTAGGAATTTCATGAAAATCTGATGATGTTTGAGGTCATGTTTAGGCAGAAATATAGAAAAATCTAAAGGATTCACCAACTTTCAAGCACAATTGTACAAGAGAATTTGCAGCAGCTCATACTGAAAACAAAAAACCCTGAAACTACAGCTGTGATACGTTTACACTGATATCAGTCAATGCCATAACTGATGTTGATATACAAAGTATTTGATTACTTTGAGTTTTTATCTGAAATTTGTGAGGGGACACACCAACACTATTGAAACAACAATTCATGTACAAAGGAAGTGTGACATTAAGGAAAAAGTAATGGTGAAGGTTAAGATATTAGAAATGCTTCCTAAAGGTAAATGATAGCTTAGTTTAGACATCCTGAAATTATATGCTAAATAAAACCGGAACTTGATTCTTGCTCCCCTCTGACAGTTTCACGCAAACAATGTTGTCTCCATCACTGGGGGCAAGACCTGTCCCCGGGTAACTAAACAAACAGCACTGAATGACATAGGCGAAACAGGCATGCACCATTTTGTCAGTGGAGAAATGGCTTGTCACTTCATATGGTAATGATAAATAATGTGGACAATGCCTCACTACATTTGTTAAACTGTTTGTTCTCTCATTGCAAAGACGAGGGACCTAATACAGTATATCTAAATACACTATGCTTTCTTGTTTTAATATTGCTTAAAATTATATTTTTTCTTCAAATGATAGTAGTGGCCATAGATTAATTGAATCTAATCTACAGGACCTGGCTCCACCATTGATAAACTTGCTCCATCTGCTTGCTAGGATCCATCACTCTGAATTGCCATGGACAAGTAAAAAAAAAACTCCATTCTTCTACACAGTATAACTCCTGCCCATTTTAATAATGTGCACCAAAAATATCAAGGTTTACTTGCATTCCCTATTCAGTAACAGGCCAGAAAAAACACCAATATCAGAATCTACAACTATACAAATTCAAATGCCTCAGCGACTGGGGACATTGATGTACCTCTTTTTATTTATGGCTTTATAAAACATCAAATCTAATGTTTGGTTGCTTACCAGTCACAAATAGAAATACTGTATATCACTTTTTTTAAACTTTTTTTTTTTTGCCAAGCTCAGCTTCTTGGCAAATATGGAAATAGAACACATCTCAACATAGCTTTTTTAAATCTATAAAACAATTTATTTTTGAATAAGTTTAAATGGCCATAAAGGAGTTGTAACATTAAGTACAACACTGTAGCAAGATCTCAATACATGTTACCAATGAAAGTATGGGTTGTGGTTGACTCACAGCTGCAATCACATCAAACTTTGTATATATACAGGTATATATTTTTTGTTTGTTTCAATTTTGACAAAGTCACAGCCATTTTGTTATTGGTAAGTTTAATTAGTTGTGATAGCTATCTCGAATGAAGCCGACTCCAAAAGTAAATTGGTTGAACATGTGCATTTAATAATTGCTTTCTGAGAGTTTCATTAATTCTGTCTAGTAGTTGGTGAGATATTTTGCTAACAGACAGACATACACACAAAGACCAATCTCACATCGTCTGCAACTAAAGCATTTGTTTATATACCACTTCTACGAGGTTCGCCACAAACCAGCAGTGACATTTTTCCTTTGGGTTTGTTGTTTACACAAACATGCCGTGGTTTTATTAAATCTAACTGGAGCTTTCTGTTGTCCTCTATTAACCATTATCACCATTTAGCAGTGGCCAAGCATGTATACTGATCACAACTCTTACATCTGCAGTTAAAAGATCTCCGTGGGTTGAAGTTCTTGTGAAAACACAAAGTTAGTTTAAAAAAAGTATAATGTGTAAACATGTAGCTTAGACCAGCAGCCGTTTGCTTGGAATAAACACAGGAAGACCCCGTGAACTTTGCAGAAGCAGCTGCACAATAAGATCTGAGGATAATGATACATGAACTGGTAAACATGAACTACAAAACACAGAAATGACTGCATGCAAGCCAAATATAGAGCGAACAGTATTTTCTTAAAATAAAATAAAAAGATGAGACATGAGACTAAGGAACAAAACGAAGCAATTTCTTTGTCTTCAGACAAAGAAATGATCACAAAGCTGCTGGAAAAATGAAGCTGGGGGTGAAATTGGTTAGAAAGGCAGGCTTTTGTCACATTTGGAGACATTAGGGGTTTGAAAATCAATTTAGCATCACTAAACGCACTTTGGGCATGACAGTGCCTTATGGATGTGTATCATAAACCATTTCACCATGAGAATGATAAAATAATGCCACACATTCCTCAAAAAAATTCAAAAGCTTCTAAATTACACCAATTTTCTGGTTCTGAATAGATATCTCTGTGGCTTTTTTTCCAAAATGGTCAATGAAGCTGAAGAAATTGCATTAAAGTATTTTTCTGGGAGTAACATTGTTTTAAATTTGATTATTAGAGTATGGTCAAAACAAAAAGAGACAAAATGATACACTCTCTCTTTGCCATTATATTATTCTCATAAGAAAGTATTTTTAAACTAGGCATTTATAGAGAAAAAGTGTATTATGGCATGCATGCTGATATTTTCATGTTTTCATGCAATTTTACTACTGTATATTTTCTGCGTGAACTGCATTGAGTTCTTCTCTATTTTTGTTGCCAAGTGCTTTAGGTTGTTGTCCTGCTGAAAAATGAACCATCACCCCAGTCAGAGGTCAAGAGTGCTCTGGAACATGTTTTCATCCAGGTTGTCTCTGTACATTGCTGCATTCATCTTTTCTTCTATCTGACTAGTCTGTCAGTTCCTGCTGCTGAAAAACATCCCCATAACATTGTTTTTTTTTCAGCTTCGTACAGTTTTTTTCAACCCTTTTCCTAAACCTAACCTTACACCTGACCCAGAGGACCAACCCTAAACTTAACCCTGTTACCCTTGTGCCTGAACCTAACCAAGACCCTAAACGTAACGCCAGACCCTTTACTGTAAACCGAAACACGTGGCTAAAAATGGAGCGTTTTGTCATCACTACTAACGGTAACAACGTACTTTTAAACCTAGTAGGAGGTACAGGAGGGGCAGTCTGACCACTACATATGGGGATGATAACAACTAATAATGGCCATTTAATGGCTGATAACGTTCGAAGCGGGTGTGATAATTGATCAGCATACTGATTTATTCTTTCTCAACGAAACCTCGCTACAACAGGAAGATTTTGTTAATAGTATAAATTAATCCACTCCAGCTAATTATTTAACATTTCATGTTCCTTGAACAACTGGTCGAGGTGGAGGTGTAGTTTCTATTTTTCCGTCAGGACTATTAATTACTACTAAACCAATTAGTAGTTGTAATACTTTTGAGTTGCTGTCTCTAAGTCTATTCCATCCAAAATGTAGACTAGAAAGTCCACTGTCACTAGTTGTTATATCACCCACCAGGTGCTTATTCTCAGTTTTTGTCCGAATTCTCAGAATTCTTAACTCCATCCATCCATCCATCCATCATTCCATTCATCCATCCATCCATCCATTCTCTTCCACTTATCCGGGGTCGGATCTCAGGGGTAGTAGCCTAAGTAGGGAGGCCCAGACTTCCCTCTCCCCAGCGACTTGGGCCATTTCCTCCGGGGGAATCCCAAGGCGTTCCCAGGCCAGCCGAGAAACATAGTCCCTCCAGCGCGTCCTGGGTCTTCCTCTGGGTCTCCTCCCGCTGGGACGTGCCCGGAACACCTCACCAGGGAGGCGTCCAGGAGGCATCCTAACCAGATGCCCGAGCCACCTCAACTGGCTCCTCTCGATGTGGAGAAGCAGCGGCTCTACTCTGAGTCCCTCCCAGAGGACTGAGCTTCTCACCCTATCTCTAAAAAAATAAAAAATAAATCCTTTTATAGATGGCCTCCAAGAAGAAGGAAGTAGCTAAGGCAAAGCAGAGGGCGTACAATGAGTTGTATGGGAGACTGGACACTAAAGAGGGCGAGAAGGACTTGTACCGATTGGCAAGACAGAGGGATCAGGCTGGAAAGGATGGGCAGCAGGTTAGGCTTATTAAAGATGTGAATGGGAATGTCCTAACAAGTGAGGAGAGTGTGACAGGAAGATGGAAGGAGTACTTTGAGGAGCTAATGAATGAAGAGATTGAAAGAGAAAGAAGAGTAGAGGTCATAGAATCTGTGGACCAGGAAGTGGGAAAGATTAGTGAGGGTGAAGTCTGGAAAGCTCTGAAAATAATGAATAAGGGGAAGGCAGTAAGACATGATGACATACCAGTGGAGGTTTAGAAATGTCTTGGAGAGATGGCAGTGAGGTTTTTGACTCAAATATTTAATGGAATATTTGAGGGTGAGAAAATGCCTGAAGAATGGAGAAGAAGTGTGCTGGTGCCCAACAAGGGTGATGTACAGAGTTGTAGCAACTAGAGGGGAATTAATTTGATGAGCCACACAATGAAGATCTGGGAGAGAGTTGTGGAAGCCAGACTTAGACAAGAGGTGACTAGCTGTGAGCAGCATTATGGTTTCATGTCAAGAAAGAGCACCACAGATGCCATCTTTGCTTTGAGGATGTTGATAGAGAAGTACAGAGAGGGTCAGAAAGAACTCCATTGTGTGTTTGTGGATTTAGAAAAAGCATATGACAGGGTGCCAAGAGAGGAGGTGTGGTATTGCATGAGGAAATCTGGAGTGGCAGAAAAGTATGTTAGACTGGTACAGGACATGTATGAAGACAGCAGGACATGTATGAGGACAGCAGGACAGTGGTGAGATGTGCTGTAGGAGTGACAGATAGCTTCTAGGTGGAGGTGTGATTGCATCAAGGATCGGCTCTGAGCACCTTCTTGTTTGCTCTGGTGATGGACCTATGGAGGACCAAACTGACATAATAATAAATAAAAGAATAAATATATATCCGACATAAAACAATACATATATAAATTAAAGTAGAAATATATATCCTAAATAATAATAAATAAAAGAATAAATATATAAATCAAAGTAGAAATATATATTTTAATGAGAAATAAAAGCATAAATATATATATTCTTTTTTATATCTCCTTACACATGAGAAATAAAAGCATAAATATATATATTCTTTTTTATATCTCCTTACACATGAGTTTCCGTCAATAACAATAGATATTTTGCTTTGCCTTTTTCTCGCTGTTTTTCCGTTTGCTATATTTATTGCTGTATTTATTTATTGCTGTATTGTTAGCTGCATTTATTTCTGTATTGTTTTCTCGCTGCATTTCTTCCTCGTCGTATGTTAATGAGGAGGGCTGCTTTCTAAATCCAGCTCTACTATTGGTCAATAAACCGGAAATAGAACGATCAGTGTGCAGATCGATTGAGCATGCCTGCGCTGCAGTCCTAGAGACAGCTCCGTATTTGAGAGGAAGTAAACAACTATTAGAGATGTATCGTAGGATTGCTGAGGATTTAAGGCATGTTGCTAGCTTAGCTGAAAGTAATACAGTCAGTGATGACTGTTTACTGTTTCCAGTCGATGTTTTGAGTGAGTGGCTGCTCCAGGTAGCTGCAGACACGGACACTGAAGCTGACTCATTAGTTGTCCAGATTTTGGAGGAAGTGGCTTGTCGTTTGCACAAATCTGTGTACCCCACAAGAACAGCTGGAAGACCTGGATATTTGCTGCCCGCTGACGTCTTTAAGGGACCTCAGACAACCTAAGGAGTCTACTAACTTTTTGGACTGGCTGGGGTCTGGTCAGCTCCAATCTGGAGGTAGAAGTTGTTGACTGCCATCTCCCGCAGTCATCCACTTGCTTCCTGACGTTGAAGTTGTCCAAAAATCACAAAACCTATGCTGACTTCCACCAACACCTTATGGCCAGCATGTCTTCAAGCTACTCTGGTTTTGGCCTAATTTGAACCAGGCCGTTTCAACGTTTTACAAGTTTATGCACTTAGAAATGCACTATGTATTTTTTCAAAGTTACAACTTTCAAATGTTTTTTAATTGTTATGAAGTAGTGTCTAGTGCACTTGTTAATTACTTCAGTTTGACAGAACTTTGCATTCTTGTTTCAAATAAAACAGTTTAATGTTATTGTAGAACATATTTTGAAGCTTCTACCTGCTGATATAAATTGTTTACCCAGGTAACACATTTATTAGCTGTATCACAGAAAATGTTAGGAAATATTAGACCATCATATTAATTAATTTCGTATCTAGAAATTGCTTACATACAAAATGTTAAAGCTGATGTGGTTGAATTTGTAAATAAAATTACAATGGTTTAATAATGGTGACTTTATTACATAAACATGAAAAAAGCACATGTAAACACTGAATATTTTTAATTTAAATAAGTTTACATACAATTTATTTTCTTTTACAATATAGAATGTAACTTGAATACCACTGTGTAGTATTATGTAATCAGTCTTAATAAATAGCAAGTTGGCTCTGTTATAACGATGTAAATTTCAGAACCTTTCAGCAAAAAAGACGGCACAAACATTTTGATAATACAGTACAGTACATTACACCCACCTAAAAAGGATTTTTATGTATCAATGAAAAAAAAGTTGCACCGAAATAGGAATGAAGGAAATGTCTTTTGTAGCTTCAATTTACATACTTCCAAAGATTTCAGTCAGAATATCAACTGTCTGGCAATAAACATTAATCACATTAGAAAACAAGGTCGTTGGATCTGGTAGTGTTTCAATTTCCACCTGAGTCAAAGGCCTTGGAAGCTCTACCTCTGACACAGTCACTCACGCCATCATGATGGCCACCATAGTGGCTCTCCCCATCAATACCATACTGGTTGTCAACCTGTCAGAGTTAAGAGAACATGATATAAATAGCATCCAGTTTACACACACTGGTGTTTTTTTAAACCACAAAAACAAATTTACAATTGCACTTTGTAAAACGGCATAAATTAAACAAACCTGTGCGGGGTCGTGACCTGCACGTGGGTTTTGAGACCACAACAGCAGTGGTGACTGGTTCAGTTCTGTGTGTAGTCTGTGGGGGTTCCAGCCGTCTGTGAAGAATTGCAGATGTCTGTTGATTTAAGGTAGTGCGCCTCGTTGTCTGTCAGCAGGCCCTCGGTCTCCAGGTAGCAGAAAGTTGTATAGAACAGATCCAACACTGCCCCAAACACATCTCTCCATAACCTCTCAATCCTGGATGGAAAATACATTTTAGTGTGAAAAACGTGCAAAAAAAGGTTGTCATAATACACTAATATAAAGACCAACAACTTAAAATAAAACGCCACCCCGGTATCCAGTTATTGCTCTGTGGACATTGAGTTCAGGATTGTGAGATCCAGACCTTTCTACTTACCCCGGGAATTCACGACGGTTATTTTTCATACTATTTTGGAAAAGGTAGCAACTTCCATGGAAGTAGTCAGTATGAAAACATGGAGAATAAATCAAGACTTTAATTTAAATACCTCTGGTTATGTGTGCTTCTTCCTGTTATGTGAGAATTTCTGTTTTGGCCTCTGGTTGAGACCATGAAGTGTGCCACTAGTACGTTCTCCCCTCCTTTGTCTGAACGAACACGAGATGGCACTCCATATGTATTCACAGCTTCAAGAAAGCTCTGAAGAACTGTTGTGGCACGATTGTTTGTAGCAGCAGTCAGGTAAACAATGAGGCGACTGAAGCCATCAATGCCCCCGTGAACAACGAATCGCCATCTATATAGACAACAAAAACATTTTTGATTATCACTGGTAGAAGAAACTTTCTTTTGTTTGTTGAATGCAGGCCTGGAATTCACAGAGAAGGAAAATCATAACTGCAGTGCTCTTATTCAGCAGAGTAAATGTTTACGTTAAAACACAGAGTAGTTCCATTAAGAATACATTTCTCACTTATGCTAAGACGATTTTAAAAACTTTAAAGGTTCAGTCTGCAGTTTCTGTAGAACTGCAGCACTTAGAAAAAATTTCAACAGGCAAAGCATTCTGATCCCTCCCCCTCAGAGCCATATATGGCTCTGCTCTCCCATGGTCTGCTGAAATTCAAATTCAAGCTCTGTTTTTATTGGCTGATTCAAATTCAAACTCTGTTTTTATTGGCTGGTTACAAACTCTGTTTTTATTGGCTGGAAAACGGCGGGTCACTTTTTCTTTTTAGAAATGCTTATTTACCACCTGGAGAAGCAAGGGGACAATAGATATATACAGTATATTTTTTTTCAGAGATTACCTGGCTAACATCAGTCTGTCAGGAGATAGTGACAGAGTGAAGAAATATGTTTATAAAAAATGTTACATACTGCAGCTTTAATGTCATTGTGTTAGTTGGTCTCTGTGAAAAGTTTCTTAATGAAAGTAATCTGTGTAATCATCACTTGAGGTCCTTATTCACTACAGTACTTTTAAAGAGTACCGGTACATGTATTTGTAATGTCAACATAATTCCTCTTTTTTAAAGACCGTGTAAAGTAAAATTGAATGTGTGTTTTGAGTTTGTCACATGGCATAAATATGTGTTATTAATCACCCATATAAATCTGACTGATTGAAACAGTGCGAAGCTGGAAAGTGCGCATCAAATTTCCTTGCTGGTCAACTCGGTGCAATGCTTCTCGCACTCTTCTTCCTTGAAAATTAAGTAAACCATAATTAAAACGTGTTTGATTTGGAGGTGATGAACATATTGAAATGAGTCCATGGTGTAATAATGACAGTTAAGATAAGATTACACTATTGCTATGCCACTGCAATACATTAGAACATTTAAGTTACTTTCAACAGTATGACATGTAATTTTCTTTGTGATCCTTTTACGTTGTGGTAAACTGTTATTTGTTACCAATCCAATGTTATATACAACTGCAATTGGTGTTGGTATAAGCAGCCATAGGCTCATCTGTTGACTTACTTTGGCCAAGTAGCCCCATAGCAACGTGTATCCTGTATTAGGGTGATGACTTCGAATCTCTCGCACAACTCCATCCAGCTCATCATCTTCAATGTTGCAGTATGAGTCAGATACTCTACAAGAAAAAATAAAAGTCAACTGAAAGTGAGGTTCTCCACACGGAAGAAATTGGATGGACAGAATTTCTGACACAAATGTATTACACAATTTGAAGACGAATTACCATAACAGTCATGTGGAAGTATCTGAATGGTGGACATCAACAAATTCGTAAATACTTTTCTGATGCCATCTACAACTCAATATATTTGAATGAATCAATCAATCCATCAACACTTGTCCATGATGGTTGAGGGAACCTATCTCCAGAGGTCAGTAGGCCAGAAGCAGAATACACCCTGAACAGATCGCCAGTAAATCGTAGATGAATATGAATATCTCACAATTCTGAACTTCTTAAGTGGATTAAAGGCTTAAGATAATATGTTTTACTATTAAAAGTCGATATTTGAACACAACAGATGTTCCGGAACAACTGGAATTATAATAAAAATATAAAATACAAATAAGTTCAAAGTAGCAAAAGAAATACCACACATGCGTACTTACCTTATACCTTTCACTGACCCCAAAAAGTCTGCCAATATCCATGACAGATACTCCCGCATGAAGATATGATTCCAAGACGTCAGCGGGCAGCAAATATCCAGGTCTTCCAGCTGTTCTTGTGGGGTACACAGATTTGTGCAAACGACAAGCCACTTCCTCCAAAATGTGGACAACTAATGAGTCAGCTTCAGTATCCGTGTCTGCAGCTACCTGGACCAGCCACTCACTCAAAACATCGACTGGAAACAGTAAATAGTCATCACTGACTGGATTACTTTCAGCTAAGCTAGCAACGTGCCTCAGCAATCCTACGATACATCTCTAATAGTTGTTTACTTCCTCTCAAATACGGAGCTGTCTCTAGGACTGCAGCGCAGGCATGCTCAATCGATCTGCACACTGATCGTTCTATTTCCGGTTTATTGACCAATAGTAGAGCTGGATTTAGAAAGCAGCCCTCCTCATTAACATACGACGAGGAAGAAATGCAGCGAGAAAACAATACAGAAATAAATGCAGCTAACAATACAGCAATAAATAAATACAGCAATAAATATAGCAAACGGAAAAACAGCGAGAAAAAGGCAAAGCAAAATATCTATTGTTATTGACGGAAACTCATGTGTAAGGAGATATAAAAAAGAATATATATATTTATGCTTTTATTTCTCATGTGTAAGGAGATATAAAAAAGAATATATATATTTATGCTTTTATTTCTCATTAAAATATATATTTCTACTTTGATTTATATATTTATTCTTTTATTTATTATTATTTAGGATATATATTTCTACTTTAATTTATATATGTATTGTTTTATGTCGGATATATATTTATTCTTTTATTTATTATTATGTCAGTTTGGTCCTCCATATGGACCGACTAACAGATGAGGTCAGGCAGGAATCCCCTTGGATTATGATGTTGGCAGATGACATTGAATGAATTTTGAATTTTGATGAATTTTGTTAAAAGACAAAGTTGTTATAATCTTAAGGGGACAGAGATGTTTGTAAAACCACAATTCAGAACTAGTTTGAAGGGACGTTCTACCTCAATCCAGGGAATTAGATTATGGAATGGCTTGGAGAATGTAGTTAAAAATGCCAAGTCACTGTTTACATTTAAGAAAATGATCAAAAGGAATTTGTTGAAAAAATATATATGAATTAGCATAATGTGTATTGTATCAATTATTAGTTATGTATTAGTATTAGTATTAGAAAATTAGAAAGAGTTAGTCATTTTGTACTGCTGGTGAAAGATTATTATTGTTTAATCTGATTGTTTGAAAAAAGGGGCAGATATAATAAGATTTATTCTTCTTTCTGCTACCTTTCATTTTTTTACATTGTGTACGTATCATTAATGGGATTGTCTTGTATTGTGTTTCTTTTGTAAAAAAATGAACAAATTTAATAAACATTTAAACATTGTGATCTAAGGTGAGAACAGGGAACAGGTGGAAGAGAACTTGGAGAGGTGGAGGTATGCACTTGAAAGAAGAGGAATGAAAGTCAGCCGTAGTAAGACAGAGTACATGTGTGTGAATGAGAGGGAGGCCAGTGGAACAGTGAGGCTACAAGGAGCAGAGGTCACAAAGGTACAGGACTTCAAGTACTTGGGGTCCACTGTTCAGGAAAATGGGAAATGTGGTAAAGAGGTGAAAAAGAGAGTACAGGCTGGATGGAGTGGATGGAGAAAAGTTTCAGGAGTGATTTGTGACAAAAAGGTGTCAGCAAAGGTCAAAGGAAAAGTTTACAAGACAGTGGTGAGACCAGCTATATTGTATGGTCTGGAGACGGTGTCATTGACAAAAAGACAGGAGAAAGAACTGGAAGTGGCAGAAATGAAGATGCTGAGGTTCTCCTTAGGAGTGACAAGGATGGATAAGATCAGGAATGAGATCATCAGAGGTACAGCACATGTTGAACAACTGGGAGATAAAGTTAGGGAGGCCAGACTGAGATGGTTTGGACATGTCCAGAGGAGGGACAGTGGGTATATTGGTAGAAGGATGTTAGAAATGCAGCTGCCAGGAAAAAGACAAAGAGGGAGGCCAAAGAGGAGATATATGGATGCAGTTAGAGAGGACATGAAGGTAGTTGGAGTGAGGACAGAGGATGCAGAGGACAGAGTGAGGTGGAGGAGGATGACTCGCTGTGGCGACCCCTGAAAAGGGAAAAGCCGAAAGAAGAAGAAGAAGAAGATAGATGGCCTCCCTTCTCACCTTACAGCCATCCTCTTCACACCATTATGATTTTATTTTTTATTTTTTTATTAATAGGATAGAAAGAAAGGAAAGAAGGAAAGTAAGACCACAAAATATAATAAACATACACAAAGAGAGCATAATGCAAACACACCTGACCGCTGTCCGCAAACCTGCAAAGAACATGACAGAACATAGCAAGTAAACACATATGTATAAAAGACAGAATATTCATGGCTTTGTAGTAGTTTTCTATAAATATATATACCTATACCTACATATATACATACATACATATACATGCATATAGATATGCATATACATGCACATATACATGCATACTTGCATAGAGCCAAGATGATCTAGTGGCAGGGCTTTTGACTACGGATCCGAAGGTCGCGGGTTCGCGTCCCGGCCACTACCCAGCTTGGGGTGTCTATAGCCGTTTACGCATTGGCCAGCCCTCAATGGCCCGGGGCTCCCCTGGGTGGCTCTGGGCCACCCGCGTTCATTACGCATTTGCCGCAGAGCCGCCTTGAAGTGGGTGGGCAGTTCTCTGGAAGTGGGTGGGGTGCTCTCTTCACGTGGGTGGAGTGTTCGTGTTTTAAGAGAGGAGACTCGGCAAAAAAAAAATTGTTAGCTGGATATATATATATTAGTGTTTCTGCGTTTAATTTTTGTTAATAACTGATCACAAATCAGCTTATGTTACAACGTAAATAACACGAAGCGCACACCCATTTCCGCCTTTCAGCGCGACCTGAATGTCATTAAACAATAACTAATATTGTCTAACTGTTGCGCGCAGCCAGGGTTTTAAAATATAACGAATAATCTCTAACTTTTACGTGCAGCTAAAATGTCAGGAGGAGTGATTCCTATATGGGGAAGTTGGACACCTGAAAATTCAGTCCGCCGAATAGCTCAACGAGTTAATGCATTGTCGTTTTGACCGGGAGAAGTGGGTTCGCTTCCCGCCTGGGACAAAGTTATTTTACTTTTTTTTTCTTTATTCACATTTTCTTTTAAATAAAAAGGAGTTTGTTTGGTTAACAAACTCCTTTTTATTTACTCCAATAAAAAAATTTCGGGCGCTTTCGGGCTGCTCACTGCACCACCTGGTAGGTGGTTGGGTTAAATGCAGAGACGAATTTCGTCTGTGTATGGGAACATACGCAGATGACAGGAAAAGACATATGCAGTCATATACACATCTACATATCTACATACTATACCTCATATACATCCCTGCATCTATCCGTGTGTGGTTGTGAGCATGAATAAGTGTATAAGGCTTCTCCAATAGAACATTCAATAGTGACCGTGAAGCATCAGAGACCCAACCCCCAAGACCTGAGACAGACAAAGGGGGGACCAGAGCCCAAGACCCCAAGAGGGACCCCGAGCGCGGAGCCCACAGGGCCATCCAAACAGGACGAACCACTCACCCACCCCCCAGATCCGACCGTAGGTGAGAACCGGAAGAGCCCCACCAGCGACTACACACAATGACACCCCAGGGCCAACAGCGACATACTCACAGGCCCCCGCCGGGCTGCACCGACGTAGCCCCAGGCCTAGGCACCAAGGCCCGGGCACCGAGGATGCACACCCCCTCAGGCCCAGGCCCAACAGGACTAGAGGACCCGAGCCCCACCAGGCAGCCACCAGGCCGAGCCAACACACTCCCAAGCGCCCAGCCCCCGACACCGAGGGCACCAAGCGCGCCGGCAGGCAAGGGCACACCTCACTAGGGGGCCACGCGGCAGGAGCGCGACACTGAGCAGCCCCAGCTGTATCAAAGAGGGAGCAGTCTAAGTCCCAGCCTTACAAATAGTAATTCATACACAGACACAATCACACTGACCCACTCTCATCCTCACCCTCACTCACTCAAAGACATACAATAACGACACATTCCATTCATACTCCTGATACACACTTTATACCCCCCAAATCCAAGACATGTACCTGCCCCCTACATGGGGCAGCCCACACCCAAATCCAGGAGGTAGGCCTATTCATTCTGGGGACAGTCCCAGGGAGAGCACAGCACCAGTCCTGCCCACAGCAAACCCCTAGGCCCTG
>JBBPBX010047284.1:0-26224 GCA_038048925.1 Garcialebias charrua | reverse complement strand
GTCTATAGCTGTTAGCGTCTGTAGCTGTTAGCATCTGTAGTTGTTAGCATCTGTAGCTGTTAGCAGCTTTAGCTGTTAGAGTCTGTAGCTGTTTGCATCTGTAGCTGTTAGAGTTTTTAGCTGTTAGCATTTGTAGCTGTTAGCAACTGTAGCTGTTAGCAGCTGTAGCTATTAGCATCTGTAGCATTTAGCATCTGTAGCATTTAACATCTGTAGTTGTTAGCAACTGTAGCTGTTAGCGTCTATAGCTGTTAGCAACTTTAGCTGTTAGCGTCTGTAGCTGTAGCTGTTTGCAGCTGTAGCTCTTATTATCTGTAGCTGTTAGCATCTGTAGCTGTTAGCAGCTTTAGCTGTTAGAGTCGGTAGCTGTTAGCATCTGTAGCTGTTAGAGTCTCTAGCTGTTAGCATTTGTAGCTGTTAGCAACTGTAGCTGTTAGCAGCTGTAGCTGTTAGCATCTGTAGCATTTAGCATCCGTAGCATTTAATATCTGTAGCTTTTAGCATCTGTAGCTGTTAGCAACTGTAGCTGTTAGCGTCTATAGCTGTTAGCAGCTTTAGCTGTTAGCATCTGTAGCTGTAGCTGTTTGCAGCTGTAGCTGTTAGCAGCTATAGATGTTAGCGTCTATAGCTGTTAGCAACTTTAGCTGTTAGCGTCTGTAGCTGTAGCTGTTAGCAGCGATAGCTGTTAGCATCTGTAGCTGTTAGCATCTGTAGCTGTTTGCAGCTGTAGCTGTTAGCCTCTATAGCTGTTAGCATCTGTAGCTGTTAGCAGTTGTAGCTGTTAGCAGCTGTAGCTGTTAACATCTGTAGCTGTTAAAAAAAGGCGTTCAATACAGGATCAACTGGACTTTAAAGTCCAGTTGATCCTGTATTGAACGCCTTTTTTGATTTCATCATGTCCTGGACGACTGAGAATCTTCACCAGCATCTGTAGCTGTTAGCATCTGTAGTTGTTAGCAGCTGTAGCTGTTAGCGTGTATAGTTGTTAGCAGCTGTTGCTGTTAGCATCTGTATCTGTTAGCATCTGTAGCTGTTAGCGTCTATAGCTGTTAGCAGCTGTAGCTGTTAGTATCTGTAGCTGTTTGCAGCTGTAGCTGTTAGCAGCTATAGCTGTTAGCATCTGTAGCTGTTAGCAGCTGTAGCTGTTAGAGTCTGTAGCTGTTAGTCTGTAGCTGTTAGCATCTGTAGCTGTTAGCATCTATAGCTGTTAGCAGCTGTAGCTGTTAGCATCTGTAGCATTTAACATCTGTAGCTGTTAGCAACTGTAGCTGTTAGCGTCTATAGCTGTTAGCAGCTTTAGCTGTTAGCAGCTTTAGCTGTAGCTGTTTGCATCTGTAGCTGTTAGCAGCTGTAACTGTTAGCATTTGTAGCTGTTAGCAACTGTAGCTGTTAGCCTCTATAGCTGTTAGCATCTGTAGCTGTTAGCAGTTGTAGCTGTTAGCAGCTGTAGCTGTTAACATCTGTAGCTGTTAGTAGCTGTAGCTGTTAGCAGCTGTAGCTGTTAACAGCTGTAGCTGTTAGCATCTATAGCTGTTAGCATCTGTAGCTGTTAGCATCTGTAGCTGTTAGCATCTGTAGCTGTTAGCAGCTGTAGCTGTTAGCGTCTATAGCTGTTAGCATCTTTAGCTGTTAGCGTCTTTTGCTGTTAGCATCTGTAGCTGTTAGCATCTCCAGCTGTTAGCATCTGCAGCTGTTAGCGTCTGTAGCTGTTAACAGCTGTAGCTGTTAGCAGGTGTAGCTGTTAGCAGCTGTAGCTGTTAGCGTCTGTAGCTGTTAGCAGCTGTAGCTGTTAGTGTCTATAGCTGTTAGCAGCTTTAGCTGTTAGCGTCTGTAGCTGTTAGCAGATTTAGCTGTTAGCGACTGTAGCTGTTAGCAGCTTGAGCTGTTAGCGTCTGAAGCTGTTAGCAGCTGTAGCTGTTAGCAGCTGTAGCTGTTAGCATCTGTAGTTGTTAGCAGCTGTAGCTGTTAGCATCTGTAGCTGTTAGCATCTGTAGCTGTTAGCGTCTGTAGCTGTTAGCATCTGTAGCTGTTAGCATCTGTAGCTGTTAGCAGCTGTAGCTGTTAGCAGCTGTAGCTGTTAGCATCTGTAGCATTTAACATCTGTAGCTGTTAGCAACTGTAGCTGTTAGCATCTGTAGCAGTTAGCAACTGTAGCTGTTAGCATCTGTAGCTGTTAGCGTCTATAGCTGTTAGCATCTGTAGCTGTTAGCAGCTGTAGCTGTTAGAGTCTGTAGCTGTTAGAGTCTGTAGCTGTTAGCATCTGTAGCTGTTAGCAGCTGTAGCTGTTAGCAGCTGTAGCTGTTTACAGCTGTGGCTTTTAGCATCTGTAGGTGTTAGCAGCTGTAGCTGTTAGCAGCTGTAGCTGTTAGCATCTGTAGTTGTTAGCAGCTGTAGCTGTTAGCATCTGTAGCTGTTAGCATCTGTAGCTGTTAGCGTCTATAGCTGTTAGCATCTGTAGCTGTTAGCAGCTGTAGCTGTTAGAGTCTGTAGCTGTTAGCATCTGTAGCTGTTAGCAGCTGTAGCTGTTAGCAGCTGTAGCTGTTAGCATCTGTAGCATTTAACATCTGTAGCTGTTAGCAACTGTAGCTGTTAGCATCTATAGCTGTTAGCAGCTTTAGCTGTTAGCAACTTTAGCTGTTAGCATCTGTAGCTGTTAGCGTCTATAGCTGTTAGCAGCTGTAGCTGTTAGCATCTGTAGCAGTTAGCAACTGTAGCTGTTAGCGTCTGTAGCTGTTAGCAGCTGTAGCTGTTAGTGTCTATAGCTGTTAGCAGATTTAGCTGTTAGCATCTGTAGCTGTTAGCAGATTTAGCTGTTAGCGACTGTAGCTGTTAGTAGCTTGAGCTGTTAGTGTCTGAAGCTGTTAGCAGCTGTAGCTGTTAGCGCCTATAGCTGGTAGCATCTGTAGCTGTTAGCAGCTGTAGCTGTTAGCAGCTATAGCTGTTAGCATCTATAGATGTTAGCATCTGTAGCTGTTAGCAGCTGTAGCTGTTAGTATCTGTAGCTGTTAGCAACTGTAGCTGTTAGCATCTGTAGCTGTTTGCAGCTGTAGCTTTTAGCGTCTGTAGCTGTAGTTGTTTGCAGCTGTAGTTGTTAGCATCTGTAGCTGTTAGCAGCTTTAGCTGTTAGCGTCTGTAGCTGTTAGCAGCTATAGCTGTTAGCATCTGTAGCTGTTAGCATCTGTAGCTGTTTGCAGCTGTAGCTGTTAGCCTCTATAGCTGTTAGCATCTGTAGCTGTTAGCAGTTGTAGCTGTTATCAGCTGTAGCTGTTAACATCTGTAGCTGTTAGTATCTGTAGCTGTTTGCAGCTGTAGCTGTTAGCAGCTATAGCTGTTAGCATCTTTAGCTTTTTGCAGCTGTAGCTGTTAGCATCTGTAGCTGTTAGCAGCTGTAGCTGTTAGCAGCTGTAGCTGTTAGCAGCTGTAACATTTAACATCTGTAGCTGTTAGCAACTGTAGCTGTTAGCGTCTATAGCTGTTAGCAGCTTTAGCTGTTAGTAGCTTTAGCTGTTAGCATCTGTAGCTGTAGCTGTTTGCAGCTGTAGCTGTTAGCAGCTGTAGCTGTTAGCATTTGTAGCTGTTAGCAACTGTAGCTGTTAGCCTCTATAGCTGTTAGCATCTGTAGCTGTTAGCAGTTGTAGCTGTTAGCAGCTGTAGCTGTTAACATCTGTAGCTGTTAGTAGCTGTAGCTGTTAGCAGCTGTAGCTGTTAGCAGCTGTAGCTGTTAGCGTCTATAGCTGTTAGCATCTGTAGCTGTTAGCATCTGTAGCTGTTAGCATCTGTAGCTGTTAGCAGCTGTAGCTGTTAGCGTCTATAGCTGTTAGCATCTTTAGCTGTTAGCGTCTTTTGCTGTTAGCATCTGTAGCTGTTAGCATCTGTAGCTGTTAGCATCTGTAGCTGTTTGTAGCTGTAGTTGTTAGCATCTGTAGCTGTTAGCAGTTGTAACTGTTAGCATCTGTAGCAGTTAGCAACTGTAGCTGTTAGCAGCTGTAGCTGTTAGCAGCTGTAGTTGTTGGCGTCTATAGCTGTTAGCGTCTGTAGCTGTTAGCATCTGTAGTTGTTAGCATCTGTAGCTGTTAGCAGCTTTAGCTGTTAGAGTCTGTAGCTGTTTGCATCTGTAGCTGTTAGAGTTTTTAGCTGTTAGCATTTGTAGCTGTTAGCAACTGTAGCTGTTAGCAGCTGTAGCTATTAGCATCTGTAGCATTTAGCATCTGTAGCATTTAACATCTGTAGTTGTTAGCAACTGTAGCTGTTAGCGTCTATAGCTGTTAGCAACTTTAGCTGTTAGCGTCTGTAGCTGTAGCTGTTTGCAGCTGTAGCTCTTATTATCTGTAGCTGTTAGCATCTGTAGCTGTTAGCAGCTTTAGCTGTTAGAGTCGGTAGCTGTTAGCATCTGTAGCTGTTAGAGTGTCTAGCTGTTAGCATTTGTAGCTGTTAGCAACTGTAGCTGTTAGCAGCTGTAGCTGTTAGCATCTGTAGCATTTAGCATCCATAGCATTTAATATCTGTAGCTTTTAGCATCTGTAGCTGTTAGCAACTGTAGCTGTTAGCGTCTATAGCTGTTAGCAGCTTTAGCTGTTAGCATCTGTAGCTGTAGCTGTTTGCAGCTGTAGCTGTTAGCAGCTATAGATGTTAGCGTCTATAGCTGTTAGCAACTTTAGCTGTTAGCGTCTGTAGCTGTAGCTGTTAGCAGCGATAGCTGTTAGCATCTGTAGCTGTTAGCATCTGTAGCTGTTTGCAGCTGTAGCTGTTAGCCTCTATAGCTGTTAGCATCTGTAGCTGTTAGCAGTTGTAGCTGTTAGCAGCTGTAGCTGTTAACATCTGTAGCTGTTAAAAAAAGGCGTTCAATACAGGATCAACTGGACTTTAAAGTCCAGTTGATCCTGTATTGAACGCCTTTTTTGATTTCATCATGTCCTGGACGACTGAGAATCTTCACCAGCATCTGTAGCTGTTAGCATCTGTAGTTGTTAGCAGCTGTAGCTGTTAGCGTGTATAGTTGTTAGCAGCTGTTGCTGTTAGCATCTGTATCTGTTAGCATCTGTAGCTGTTAGCGTCTATAGCTGTTAGCAGCTGTAGCTGTTAGTATCTGTAGCTGTTTGCAGCTGTAGCTGTTAGCAGCTATAGTTGTTAGCATCTGTAGCTGTTAGCAGCTATAGCTGTTAGCATCTGTAGCTGTTAGCAGCTGTAGCTGTTAGAGTCTGTAGCTGTTAGTCTGTAGCTGTTAGCATCTGTAGCTGTTAGCATCTATAGCTGTTAGCAGCTGTAGCTGTTAGCATCTGTAGCATTTAACATCTGTAGCTGTTAGCAACTGTAGCTGTTAGCGTCTATAGCTGTTAGCAGCTTTAGCTGTTAGCAGCTTTAGCTGTTAGCAGCTTTAGCTGTAGCTGTTTGCATCTGTAGCTGTTAGCAGCTGTAACTGTTAGCATTTGTAGCTGTTAGCAACTGTAGCTGTTAGCCTCTATAGCTGTTAGCATCTGTAGCTGTTAGCAGTTGTAGCTGTTAGCAGCTGTAGCTGTTAACATCTGTAGCTGTTAGTAGCTGTAGCTGTTAGCAGCTGTAGCTGTTAACAGCTGTAGCTGTTAGCATCTATAGCTGTTAGCATCTGTAGCTGTTAGCATCTGTAGCTGTTAGCATCTGTAGCTGTTAGCAGCTGTAGCTGTTAGCGTCTATAGCTGTTAGCATCTTTAGCTGTTAGCGTCTTTTGCTGTTAGCATCTGTAGCTGTTAGCATCTCCAGCTGTTAGCATCTGCAGCTGTTAGCGTCTGTAGCTGTTAGCAGCTGTAGCTATTAGCATCTGTAGCATTTAACATGCTACAGATGCTACATCTGTAGCTGTTAGCATTTGTAGCTGTTAGCAACTGTAGCTGTTAGCAGTTACATCTGTAGCTGTTAGCAACTGTAGCTGTTAGCATCTATAGCTGTTAGCAGCTTTAGCTGTTAGCAACTTTAGCTGTTAGCAGCTGTAGCTGTTAGCAGCTGTAACTGTTAGCATTTGTAGCTGTTAGCAACTGTAGATGTTAGCAGCTGTAGATGTTAGCGTCTATAGCTTTTAGCATCTGTAGCTGTTAGCATCTATAGCTGTTTACAGCTGTGGCTTTAAGCATCTGTAGGTGTTAGCAGCTGTAGCTGTTAGCAGCTGTAGCTGTTAGCATCTGTAGTTGTTAGCAGCTGTAGCTGTTAGCATCTGTAGCTTTTAGCATCTGTAGCTGTTAGCGTCTATAGCTGTTAGCAGCTGTAGCTGTTAGCATCTGTAGCTGTTAGCAGCTGTAGTTGTTGGCGTCTATAGCTGTTAGCGTCTGTAGCTGTTAGCATCTGTAGTTGTTAGCATCTGTAGCTGTTAGCAGCTTTAGCTGTTAGAGTCTGTAGCTGTTTGCATCTGTAGCTGTTAGCATCTCCAGCTGTTAGCATCTGCAGCTGTTAGCGTCTGTAGCTGTTAACAGCTGTAGCTGTTAGCAGGTGTAGCTGTTAGCAGCTGTAGCTGTTAGCGTCTGTAGCTGTTAGCAGCTGTAGCTGTTAGTGTCTATAGCTGTTAGCAGCTTTAGCTGTTAGCGTCTGTAGCTGTTAGCAGATTTAGCTGTTAGCGACTGTAGCTGTTAGCAGCTTGAGCTGTTAGCGTCTGAAGCTGTTAGCAGCTGTAGCTGTTAGCGCCTATAGCTGGTAGCATCTTTAGATGTTAGCATCTGTAGCTGTTAGCAGCTGTAGCTGTTAGCAGCTGTAGCTGTTTACAGCTGTGGCTTTTAGCATCTGTAGGTGTTAGCAGCTGTAGCTGTTAGCAGCTGTAGCTGTTAGCATCTGTAGTTGTTAGCAGCTGTAGCTGTTAGCATCTGTAGCTGTTAGCATCTGTAGCTGTTAGCGTCTATAGCTGTTAGCATCTGTAGCTGTTAGCAGCTGTAGCTGTTAGAGTCTGTAGCTGTTAGAGTCTGTAGCTGTTAGCATCTGTAGCTGTTAGCAGCTGTAGCTGTTAGCAGCTGTAGCTGTTAGCATCTGTAGCATTTAACATCTGTAGCTGTTAGCAACTGTAGCTGTTAGCATCTATAGCTGTTAGCAGCTTTAGCTGTTAGCAACTTTAGCTGTTAGCATCTGTAGCTGTTAGCGTCTATAGCTGTTAGCAGCTGTAGCTGTTAGCATCTGTAGCAGTTAGCAACTGTAGCTGTTAGCGTCTGTAGCTGTTAGCAGCTGTAGCTGTTAGTGTCTATAGCTGTTAGCAGCTTTAGCTGTTAGCATCTGTAGCTGTTAGCAGATTTAGCTGTTAGCGACTGTAGCTGTTAGTAGCTTGAGCTGTTAGCGTCTGAAGCTGTTAGCAGCTGTAGCTGTTAGCGCCTATAGCTGGTAGCATCTGTAGCTGTTAGCAGCTGTAGCTGTTAGCAGCTATAGCTGTTAGCATCTATAGATGTTAGCATCTGTAGCTGTTAGCAGCTGTAGCTGTTAGTATCTGTAGCTGTTAGCAACTGTAGCTGTTAGCATCTGTAGCTGTTTGCAGCTGTAGCTTTTAGCGTCTGTAGCTGTAGTTGTTTGCAGCTGTAGTTGTTAGCATCTGTAGCTGTTAGCAGCTTTAGCTGTTAGCGTCTGTAGCTGTTAGCAGCTATAGCTGTTAGCATCTGTAGCTGTTAGCATCTGTAGCTGTTTGCAGCTGTAGCTGTTAGCCTCTATAGCTGTTAGCATCTGTAGCTGTTAGCAGTTGTAGCTGTTATCAGCTGTAGCTGTTAACATCTGTAGCTGTTAGTATCTGTAGCTGTTTGCAGCTGTAGCTGTTAGCAGCTATAGCTGTTAGCATCTTTAGCTTTTTGCAGCTGTAGCTGTTAGCGTCTATAGCTGTTAGCAACTTTAGCTGTTAGCGTCTGTAGCTGTAGCTGTTTGCAACTGTAGCTCTTATTATCTGTAGCTGTTAGCATCTGTAGCTGTTAGCAGCTTTAGCTGTTAGAGTCGGTAGCTGTTAGCATCTGTAGCTGTTAGAGTGTCTAGCTGTTAGCATTTGTAGCTGTTAGCAACTGTAGCTGTTAGCAGCTGTAGCTGTTAGCATCTGTAGCATTTAGCATCCATAGCATTTAATATCTGTAGCTTTTAGCATCTGTAGCTGTTAGCAACTGTAGCTGTTAGCGTCTATAGCTGTTAGCAGCTTTAGCTGTTAGCATCTGTAGCTGTAGCTGTTTGCAGCTGTAGCTGTTAGCAGCTATAGATGTTAGCGTCTATAGCTGTTAGCAACTTTAGCTGTTAGCGTCTGTAGCTGTAGCTGTTAGCAGCGATAGCTGTTAGCATCTGTAGCTGTTAGCATCTGTAGCTGTTTGCAGCTGTAGCTGTTAGCCTCTATAGCTGTTAGCATCTGTAGCTGTTAGCAGTTGTAGCTGTTAGCAGCTGTAGCTGTTAGCGTGTATAGTTGTTAGCAGCTGTTGCTGTTAGCATCTGTATCTGTTAGCATCTGTAGCTGTTAGCGTCTATAGCTGTTAGCAGCTGTAGCTGTTAGTATCTGTAGCTGTTTGCAGCTGTAGCTGTTAGCAGCTATAGTTGTTAGCAGCTGTAGCTGTTAGCATCTTTAGCTGTTAGCATCTGTAGCTGTTAGCAGCTGTAGCTGTTAGCAGGTGTAGCTGTTAGCAGCTGTAGCTGTTAGCGTCTGTAGCTGTTAGCAGCTGTAGCTTTTAGTGTCTATAGCTGTTAGCAGCTTTAGTTGTTAGCGTCTATAGCTGTTAGCAGCTGTAGCTGTTAGCATCTGTAGTTGTTAGCAGCTGTAGCTGTTAGCATGTATAGTTGTTAGCAGCTGTAGCTGTTAGCATCTGTATCTGTTAGCATCTGTAGCTGTTAGCGTCTATAGCTGTTAGCAGCTGTAGCTGTTAGTATCTGTAGCTGTTTGAAGCTGTAGCTGTTAGCAGCTATAGTTGTTAGCATCTGTAGCTGTTAGCAGCTATAGCTGTTAGCATCTTTAACTTTTTGCTGCTGTAGCTGTTAGCATCTGTAGCTGTTAGCAGCTGTAGCTGTTAGAGTCTGTAGCTGTTAGAGTCTGTAGCTGTTAGCATCTGTAGCTGTTAGCATCTATAGCTGTTAGCAGCTGTAGCTGTTAGCATCTGTAGCATTTAACATCTGTAGCTGTTAGCAACTGTAGCTGTTAGCGTCTATAGCTGTTAGCAGCTTTAGCTGTTAGAAGCTTTAGCGTTAGCATCTGTAGCTGTAGCTGTTTGCAGCTGTAGCTGTTAGCAGCTGTAACTGTTAGCATTTGTAGCTGTTAGCAACTGTAGCTGTTAGCCTCTATAGCTGTTAGCATCTGTAGCTGTTAGCAATTGTAGCTGTTAGCAGCTGTAGCTGTTAACATCTGTAGCTGTTAGTAGCTGTAGCTGTTAGCAGCTGTAGCTGTTAGCAGCTGTAGCTGTTAGTGTCTATAGCTGTTAGCATCTGTAGCTGTTAGCATCTGTAGCTGTTAGCATCTGTAGCTGTTAGCAGCTGTAGCTGTTAGCGTCTATAGCTGTTAGCATCTTTAGCTGTTAGCGTCTTTTGCTGTTAGCATCTGTAGCTGTTAGCATCTGCAGCTGTTAGCGTCTTTAGCTGTTAGCATCTGTAGCTGTTAACAGCTGTAGCTGTTAGCAGGTGTAGCTGTTCGCAGCTGTAGCTGTTAGCGTCTGTAGCTGTTAGCAGCTGTAGCTGTTAGTCTGTAGCTGTTAGCAGCTGTAGCTGTTAGTGTCTACAGCTGTTAGCAGCTTTAGCTGTTAGCATCTGTAGCTGTTAGCAGATTTAGCTGTTAGCGACTGTAGCTGTTAGCAGCTTGAGCTGTTAGCGTCTGAAGCTGTTAGCAGCTGTAGCTCTTAGCGCCTATAGCTGATAGCATCTGTAGCTGTTAGCATCTGTAGCTGTTTGTAGCTGTAGTTGTTAGCATCTGTAGCTGTTAGCAGTTGTAACTGTTAGCATCTGTAGCAGTTAGCAACTGTAGCTGTTAGCAGCTGTAGCTGTTAGCAGCTGTAGTTGTTGGCGTCTATAGCTGTTAGCGTCTGTAGCTGTTAGCATCTGTAGTTGTTAGCATCTGTAGCTGTTAGCAGCTTTAGCTGTTAGAGTCTGTAGCTGTTTGCATCTGTAGCTGTTAGAGTTTTTAGCTGTTAGCATTTGTAGCTGTTAGCAACTGTAGCTGTTAGCAGCTGTAGCTATTAGCATCTGTAGCATTTAGCATCTGTAGCATTTAACATCTGTAGTTGTTAGCAACTGTAGCTGTTAGCGTCTATAGCTGTTAGCAACTTTAGCTGTTAGCGTCTGTAGCTGTAGCTGTTTGCAGCTGTAGCTCTTATTATCTGTAGCTGTTAGCATCTGTAGCTGTTAGCAGCTTTAGCTGTTAGAGTCGGTAGCTGTTAGCATCTGTAGCTGTTAGCGTCTATAGCTGTTAGCATCTTTAGCTGTTAGCGTCTTTTGCTGTTAGCATCTGTAGCTGTTAGCATCTGCAGCTGTTAGCGTCTTTAGCTGTTAGCATCTGTAGCTGTTAACAGCTGTAGCTGTTAGCAGGTGTAGCTGTTCGCAGCTGTAGCTGTTAGCGTCTGTAGCTGTTAGCAGCTGTAGCTGTTAGTGTCTACAGCTGTTAGCAGCTTTAGCTGTTAGCATCTGTAGCTGTTAGCAGATTTAGCTGTTAGCGACTGTAGCTGTTAGCAGCTTGAGCTGTTAGCGTCTGAAGCTGTTAGCAGCTGTAGCTCTTAGCGCCTATAGCTGGTAGCATCTGTAGCTGTTAGCAGCTGTAGCTGTTAGCAGCTATAGCTGTTAGCATCTTTAGATGTTAGCATCTGTAGCTGTTAGCAGCTGTAGCTGTTAGCAGCTGTAGCTGTTTACAGCTGTGGCTTTTAGCATCTGTAGGTGTTAGCAGCTGTAGCTGTTAGCAGCTGTAGCTGTTAGCATCTGTAGTTGTTAGCAGCTGTAGCTGTTAGCATCTGTAGCTGTTAGCATCTGTAGCTGTTAGCGTCTATAGCTGTTAGCATCTGTAGCTGTTAGCAGCTGTAGCTGTTAGAGTCTGTAGCTGTTAGAGTCTGTAACTGTTAGCATCTGTAGCTGTTAGCAGCTGTAGCTGTTAGCAGCTGTAGCTATTAGCATCTGTAGCATTTAACATGCTACAGATGCTACATCTGTAGCTGTTAGCATTTGTAGCTGTTAGCAACTGTAGCTGTTAGCAGTTACATCTGTAGCTGTTAGCAACTGTAGCTGTTAGCATCTATAGCTGTTAGCAGCTTTAGCTGTTAGCAACTTTAGCTGTTAGCAGCTGTAGCTGTTAGCAGCTGTAACTGTTAGCATTTGTAGCTGTTAGCAACTGTAGATGTTAGCAGCTGTAGATGTTAGCGTCTATAGCTTTTAGCATCTGTAGCTGTTAGCATCTATAGCTGTTTACAGCTGTGGCTTTAAGCATCTGTAGGTGTTAGCAGCTGTAGCTGTTAGCAGCTGTAGCTGTTAGCATCTGTAGTTGTTAGCAGCTGTAGCTGTTAGCATCTGTAGCTTTTAGCATCTGTAGCTGTTAGCGTCTATAGCTGTTAGCAGCTGTAGCTGTTAGCATCTGTAGCTGTTTGTAGCTGTAGTTGTTAGCATCTGTAGCTGTTAGCAGTTGTAACTGTTAGCATCTGTAGCAGTTAGCAACTGTAGCTGTTAGCAGCTGTAGCTGTTAGCAGCTGTAGTTGTTGGCGTCTATAGCTGTTAGCGTCTGTAGCTGTTAGCATCTGTAGTTGTTAGCATCTGTAGCTGTTAGCAGCTTTAGCTGTTAGAGTCTGTAGCTGTTTGCATCTGTAGCTGTTAGCATCTCCAGCTGTTAGCATCTGCAGCTGTTAGCGTCTGTAGCTGTTAACAGCTGTAGCTGTTAGCAGGTGTAGCTGTTAGCAGCTGTAGCTGTTAGCGTCTGTAGCTGTTAGCAGCTGTAGCTGTTAGTGTCTATAGCTGTTAGCAGCTTTAGCTGTTAGCGTCTGTAGCTGTTAGCAGATTTAGCTGTTAGCGACTGTAGCTGTTAGCAGCTTGAGCTGTTAGCGTCTGAAGCTGTTAGCAGCTGTAGCTGTTAGCGCCTATAGCTGGTAGCATCTTTAGATGTTAGCATCTGTAGCTGTTAGCAGCTGTAGCTGTTAGCAGCTGTAGCTGTTTACAGCTGTGGCTTTTAGCATCTGTAGGTGTTAGCAGCTGTAGCTGTTAGCAGCTGTAGCTGTTAGCATCTGTAGTTGTTAGCAGCTGTAGCTGTTAGCATCTGTAGCTGTTAGCATCTGTAGCTGTTAGCGTCTATAGCTGTTAGCATCTGTAGCTGTTAGCAGCTGTAGCTGTTAGAGTCTGTAGCTGTTAGAGTCTGTAGCTGTTAGCATCTGTAGCTGTTAGCAGCTGTAGCTGTTAGCAGCTGTAGCTGTTAGCATCTGTAGCATTTAACATCTGTAGCTGTTAGCAACTGTAGCTGTTAGCATCTATAGCTGTTAGCAGCTTTAGCTGTTAGCAACTTTAGCTGTTAGCATCTGTAGCTGTTAGCGTCTATAGCTGTTAGCAGCTGTAGCTGTTAGCATCTGTAGCAGTTAGCATCTGTAGCTGTTAGCGTCTGTAGCTGTTAGCAGCTGTAGCTGTTAGTGTCTGTAGCTGTTAGCAGCTTTAGCTGTTAGCGTCTGTAGCTGTTAGCAGCTTTAGCTGTTAGTGTCTGTAGCTGTTAGTAGCTTTAGCTGTTAGCGTCTGTAGCTGTTAGCAGCTTTAGCTGTTAGCGCCTGTAGCTGTTAGTATCTTTAGCTGTTAGCGTCTGTAGCTGTTAGCAGCTGTAGCTGTTAGCGTCTATAGCTGTTAGCATCTGTAGCTGTTAGCAGCTGTAGCTGTTAGCAGCTATAGCTGTTAGCATCTATAGATGTTAGCATCTGTAGCTGTTAGCAGCTGTAGCTGTTAGTATCTGTAGCTGTTAGCAACTGTAGCTGTTAGCATCTGTAGCTGTTTGCAGCTGTAGCTTTTAGCGTCTGTAGCTGTAGTTGTTTGCAGCTGTAGTTGTTAGCATCTGTAGCTGTTAGCAGCTTTAGCTGTTAGCGTCTGTAGCTGTTAGCAGCTATAGCTGTTAGCATCTGTAGCTGTTAGCATCTGTAGCTGTTTGCAGCTGTAGCTGTTAGCCTCTATAGCTGTTAGCATCTGTAGCTGTTAGCAGTTGTAGCTGTTATCAGCTGTAGCTGTTAACATCTGTAGCTGTTAGTATCTGTAGCTGTTTGCAGCTGTAGCTGTTAGCAGCTATAGCTGTTAGCATCTTTAGCTTTTTGCAGCTGTAGCTGTTAGTATCTGTAGCTGTTAGCAGCTGTAGCTGTTAGCAGCTGTAACATTTAACATCTGTAGCTGTTAGCAACTGTAGCTGTTAGCGTCTATAGCTGTTAGCAGCTTTAGCTGTTAGCAGCTTTAGCTGTTAGCATCTGTAGCTGTAGCTGTTTGCAGCTGTAGCTGTTAGCAGCTGTAGCTGTTAGCATTTGTAGCTGTTAGCAACTGTAGCTGTTAGCCTCTATAGCTGTTAGCATCTGTAGCTGTTAGCAGTTGTAGCTGTTAGCAGCTGTAGCTGTTAACATCTGTAGCTGTTAGTAGCTGTAGCTGTTAGCAGCTGTAGCTGTTAGCAGCTGTAGCTGTTAGCGTCTATAGCTGTTAGCATCTGTAGCTGTTAGCATCTGTAGCTGTTAGCATCTGTAGCTGTTAGCAGCTGTAGCTGTTAGCGTCTATAGCTGTTAGCATCTTTAGCTGTTAGCGTCTTTTGCTGTTAGCATCTGTAGCTGTTAGCATCTGTAGCTGTTAGCATCTGTAGCTGTTTGTAGCTGTAGTTGTTAGCATCTGTAGCTGTTAGCAGTTGTAACTGTTAGCATCTGTAGCAGTTAGCAACTGTAGCTGTTAGCAGCTGTAGCTGTTAGCAGCTGTAGTTGTTGGCGTCTATAGCTGTTAGCGTCTGTAGCTGTTAGCATCTGTAGTTGTTAGCATCTGTAGCTGTTAGCAGCTTTAGCTGTTAGAGTCTGTAGCTGTTTGCATCTGTAGCTGTTAGAGTTTTTAGCTGTTAGCATTTGTAGCTGTTAGCAACTGTAGCTGTTAGCAGCTGTAGCTATTAGCATCTGTAGCATTTAGCATCTGTAGCATTTAACATCTGTAGTTGTTAGCAACTGTAGCTGTTAGCGTCTATAGCTGTTAGCAACTTTAGCTGTTAGCGTCTGTAGCTGTAGCTGTTTGCAGCTGTAGCTCTTATTATCTGTAGCTGTTAGCATCTGTAGCTGTTAGCAGCTTTAGCTGTTAGAGTCGGTAGCTGTTAGCATCTGTAGCTGTTAGAGTGTCTAGCTGTTAGCATTTGTAGCTGTTAGCAACTGTAGCTGTTAGCAGCTGTAGCTGTTAGCATCTGTAGCATTTAGCATCCATAGCATTTAATATCTGTAGCTTTTAGCATCTTTAGCTGTTAGCAACTGTAGCTGTTAGCGTCTATAGCTGTTAGCAGCTTTAGCTGTTAGCATCTGTAGCTGTAGCTGTTTGCAGCTGTAGCTGTTAGCAGCTATAGATGTTAGCGTCTATAGCTGTTAGCAACTTTAGCTGTTAGCGTCTGTAGCTGTAGCTGTTAGCAGCGATAGCTGTTAGCATCTGTAGCTGTTAGCATCTGTAGCTGTTTGCAGCTGTAGCTGTTAGCCTCTATAGCTGTTAGCATCTGTAGCTGTTAGCAGTTGTAGCTGTTAGCAGCTGTAGCTGTTAACATCTGTAGCTGTTAAAAAAAGGCGTTCAATACAGGATCAACTGGACTTTAAAGTCCAGTTGATCCTGTATTGAACGCCTTTTTTGATTTCATCATGTCCTGGACGACTGAGAATCTTCACCAGCATCTGTAGCTGTTAGCATCTGTAGTTGTTAGCAGCTGTAGCTGTTAGCGTGTATAGTTGTTAGCAGCTGTTGCTGTTAGCATCTGTATCTGTTAGCATCTGTAGCTGTTAGCGTCTATAGCTGTTAGCAGCTGTAGCTGTTAGTATCTGTAGCTGTTTGCAGCTGTAGCTGTTAGCAGCTATAGTTGTTAGCAGCTGTAGCTGTTAGCATCTTTAGCTGTTAGCATCTGTAGCTGTTAGCAGCTGTAGCTGTTAGCAGGTGTAGCTGTTAGCAGCTGTAGCTGTTAGCGTCTGTAGCTGTTAGCAGCTGTAGCTTTTAGTGTCTATAGCTGTTAGCAGCTTTAGTTGTTAGCGTCTATAGCTGTTAGCAGCTGTAGCTGTTAGCATCTGTAGCTGTTTGTAGCTGTAGTTGTTAGCATCTGTAGCTGTTAGCAGTTGTAACTGTTAGCATCTGTAGCAGTTAGCAACTGTAGCTGTTAGCAGCTGTAGCTATTAGCAGCTGTAGTTGTTAGCGTCTATAGCTATTAGCGTCTGTAGCTGTTAGCATCTGTAGTTGTTAGCATCTGTAGCTGTTAGCAGCTTTAGCTGTTAGAGTCTGTAGCTGTTTGCATCTGTAGCTGTTAGAGTTTTTAGCTGTTAGCATTTGTAGCTGTTAGCAACTGTAGCTGTTAGCAGCTGTAGCTATTAGCATCTGTAGCATTTAGCATCTGTAGCATTTAACATCTGTAGCTGTTAGCAACTGTAGCTGTTAGCGTCTATAGCTGTTAGCAACTTTAGCTGTTAGCATCTGTAGCTGTTTGCAGCTGTAGCTGTTATTATCTGTAGCTGTTAGCATCTGTAGCTGTTAGCAGCTTTAGCTGTTAGAGTCGGTAGCTGTTAGCATCTGTAGCTGTTAGAGTCTCTAGCTGTTAGCATTTGTAGCTGTTAGCAACTGTAGCTGTTAGCAGCTGTAGCTGTTAGCAGCTGTAGCTGTTAGCATCTGTAGCATTTAGCATCTGTAGCATTTAATATCTGTAGCTTTTAGCATCTGTAGCTGTTAGCAACTGTAGCTGTTAGCATCTATAGCTGTTAGCAGCTTTAGCTGTTAGCATCTGTAGCTGTAGCTGTTTGTAGCTGTAGCTGTTTGTAGCTGTAGCTGTTAGCAGCTGTAGATGTTAGCATCTATAGCTGTTAGCAGCTTTAGCTGTTAGCATCTGTAGCTGTAGCTGTTTGTAGCTGTAGCTGTTAGCAGCTGTAGATGTTAGCGTCTATAGCTGTTAGCAACTTTTGCTGTTAGCGTCTGTAGCTGTAGCTGTTAGCAGTGATAGCTGTTAGCATCTGTAGCTGTTAGCATCTGTAGCTGTTTGCAGCTGTAGTTGTTAGCCTCTATAGCTGTTAGCATCTGTAGCTGTTAGCAGTTGTAGCTGTTAGCAGCTGTAGCTGTTAACATCTGTAGCTGTTAAAAAAAGGCGTTCAATACAGGATCAACTGGACTTTAAAGTCCAGTTGATCCTGTATTGAACGCCTTTTTTGATTTCATCATGTCCTGGACGACTGAGAATCTTCACCAGCATCTGTAGCTGTTAGCATCTGTAGTTGTTAGCAGCTGTAGCTGTTAGCATGTATAGTTGTTAGCAGCTGTAGCTGTTAGCATCTGTATCTGTTAGCATCTGTAGCTGTTAGCGTCTATAGCTGTTAGCAGCTGTAGCTGTTAGTATCTGTAGCTGTTTGAAGCTGTAGCTGTTAGCAGCTATAGTTGTTAGCATCTGTAGCTGTTAGCAGCTATAGCTGTTAGCATCTTTAACTTTTTGCTGCTGTAGCTGTTAGCATCTGTAGCTGTTAGCAGCTGTAGCTGTTAGAGTCTGTAGCTGTTAGAGTCTGTAGCTGTTAGCATCTGTAGCTGTTAGCATCTATAGCTGTTAGCAGCTGTAGCTGTTAGCATCTGTAGCATTTAACATCTGTAGCTGTTAGCAACTGTAGCTGTTAGCGTCTATAGCTGTTAGCAGCTTTAGCTGTTAGAAGCTTTAGCGTTAGCATCTGTAGCTGTAGCTGTTTGCAGCTGTAGCTGTTAGCAGCTGTAACTGTTAGCATTTGTAGCTGTTAGCAACTGTAGCTGTTAGCCTCTATAGCTGTTAGCATCTGTAGCTGTTAGCAATTGTAGCTGTTAGCAGCTGTAGCTGTTAACATCTGTAGCTGTTAGTAGCTGTAGCTGTTAGCAGCTGTAGCTGTTAGCAGCTGTAGCTGTTAGTGTCTATAGCTGTTAGCATCTGTAGCTGTTAGCATCTGTAGCTGTTAGCATCTGTAGCTGTTAGCAGCTGTAGCTGTTAGCGTCTATAGCTGTTAGCATCTTTAGCTGTTAGCGTCTTTTGCTGTTAGCATCTGTAGCTGTTAGCATCTGCAGCTGTTAGCGTCTTTAGCTGTTAGCATCTGTAGCTGTTAACAGCTGTAGCTGTTAGCAGGTGTAGCTGTTCGCAGCTGTAGCTGTTAGCGTCTGTAGCTGTTAGCAGCTGTAGCTGTTAGTGTCTACAGCTGTTAGCAGCTTTAGCTGTTAGCATCTGTAGCTGTTAGCAGATTTAGCTGTTAGCGACTGTAGCTGTTAGCAGCTTGAGCTGTTAGCGTCTGAAGCTGTTAGCAGCTGTAGCTCTTAGCGCCTATAGCTGGTAGCATCTGTAGCTGTTAGCAGCTGTAGCTGTTAGCAGCTATAGCTGTTAGCATCTTTAGATGTTAGCATCTGTAGCTGTTAGCAGCTGTAGCTGTTAGCAGCTGTAGCTGTTTACAGCTGTGGCTTTTAGCATCTGTAGGTGTTAGCAGCTGTAGCTGTTAGCAGCTGTAGCTGTTAGCATCTGTAGTTGTTAGCAGCTGTAGCTGTTAGCATCTGTAGCTGTTAGCATCTGTAGCTGTTAGCGTCTATAGCTGTTAGCATCTGTAGCTGTTAGCAGCTGTAGCTGTTAGAGTCTGTAGCTGTTAGAGTCTGTAACTGTTAGCATCTGTAGCTGTTAGCAGCTGTAGCTGTTAGCAGCTGTAGCTATTAGCATCTGTAGCATTTAACATGCTACAGATGCTACATCTGTAGCTGTTAGCATTTGTAGCTGTTAGCAACTGTAGCTGTTAGCAGTTACATCTGTAGCTGTTAGCAACTGTAGCTGTTAGCATCTATAGCTGTTAGCAGCTTTAGCTGTTAGCAACTTTAGCTGTTAGCAGCTGTAGCTGTTAGCAGCTGTAACTGTTAGCATTTGTAGCTGTTAGCAACTGTAGATGTTAGCAGCTGTAGATGTTAGCGTCTATAGCTTTTAGCATCTGTAGCTGTTAGCATCTATAGCTGTTTACAGCTGTGGCTTTAAGCATCTGTAGGTGTTAGCAGCTGTAGCTGTTAGCAGCTGTAGCTGTTAGCATCTGTAGTTGTTAGCAGCTGTAGCTGTTAGCATCTGTAGCTTTTAGCATCTGTAGCTGTTAGCGTCTATAGCTGTTAGCAGCTGTAGCTGTTAGCATCTGTAGCTGTTTGTAGCTGTAGTTGTTAGCATCTGTAGCTGTTAGCAGTTGTAACTGTTAGCATCTGTAGCAGTTAGCAACTGTAGCTGTTAGCAGCTGTAGCTGTTAGCAGCTGTAGTTGTTGGCGTCTATAGCTGTTAGCGTCTGTAGCTGTTAGCATCTGTAGTTGTTAGCATCTGTAGCTGTTAGCAGCTTTAGCTGTTAGAGTCTGTAGCTGTTTGCATCTGTAGCTGTTAGCATCTCCAGCTGTTAGCATCTGCAGCTGTTAGCGTCTGTAGCTGTTAACAGCTGTAGCTGTTAGCAGGTGTAGCTGTTAGCAGCTGTAGCTGTTAGCGTCTGTAGCTGTTAGCAGCTGTAGCTGTTAGTGTCTATAGCTGTTAGCAGCTTTAGCTGTTAGCGTCTGTAGCTGTTAGCAGATTTAGCTGTTAGCGACTGTAGCTGTTAGCAGCTTGAGCTGTTAGCGTCTGAAGCTGTTAGCAGCTGTAGCTGTTAGCGCCTATAGCTGGTAGCATCTTTAGATGTTAGCATCTGTAGCTGTTAGCAGCTGTAGCTGTTAGCAGCTGTAGCTGTTTACAGCTGTGGCTTTTAGCATCTGTAGGTGTTAGCAGCTGTAGCTGTTAGCAGCTGTAGCTGTTAGCATCTGTAGTTGTTAGCAGCTGTAGCTGTTAGCATCTGTAGCTGTTAGCATCTGTAGCTGTTAGCGTCTATAGCTGTTAGCATCTGTAGCTGTTAGCAGCTGTAGCTGTTAGAGTCTGTAGCTGTTAGAGTCTGTAGCTGTTAGCATCTGTAGCTGTTAGCAGCTGTAGCTGTTAGCAGCTGTAGCTGTTAGCATCTGTAGCATTTAACATCTGTAGCTGTTAGCAACTGTAGCTGTTAGCATCTATAGCTGTTAGCAGCTTTAGCTGTTAGCAACTTTAGCTGTTAGCATCTGTAGCTGTTAGCGTCTATAGCTGTTAGCAGCTGTAGCTGTTAGCATCTGTAGCAGTTAGCAACTGTAGCTGTTAGCGTCTGTAGCTGTTAGCAGCTGTAGCTGTTAGTGTCTATAGCTGTTAGCAGCTTTAGCTGTTAGCATCTGTAGCTGTTAGCAGATTTAGCTGTTAGCGACTGTAGCTGTTAGTAGCTTGAGCTGTTAGCGTCTGAAGCTGTTAGCAGCTGTAGCTGTTAGCGCCTATAGCTGGTAGCATCTGTAGCTGTTAGCAGCTGTAGCTGTTAGCAGCTATAGCTGTTAGCATCTATAGATGTTAGCATCTGTAGCTGTTAGCAGCTGTAGCTGTTAGTATCTGTAGCTGTTAGCAACTGTAGCTGTTAGCATCTGTAGCTGTTTGCAGCTGTAGCTTTTAGCGTCTGTAGCTGTAGTTGTTTGCAGCTGTAGTTGTTAGCATCTGTAGCTGTTAGCAGCTTTAGCTGTTAGCGTCTGTAGCTGTTAGCAGCTATAGCTGTTAGCATCTGTAGCTGTTAGCATCTGTAGCTGTTTGCAGCTGTAGCTGTTAGCCTCTATAGCTGTTAGCATCTGTAGCTGTTAGCAGTTGTAGCTGTTATCAGCTGTAGCTGTTAACATCTGTAGCTGTTAGTATCTGTAGCTGTTTGCAGCTGTAGCTGTTAGCAGCTATAGCTGTTAGCATCTTTAGCTTTTTGCAGCTGTAGCTGTTAGCATCTGTAGCTGTTAGCAGCTGTAGCTGTTAGCAGCTGTAGCTGTTAGCAGCTGTAACATTTAACATCTGTAGCTGTTAGCAACTGTAGCTGTTAGCGTCTATAGCTGTTAGCAGCTTTAGCTGTTAGCAGCTTTAGCTGTTAGCATCTGTAGCTGTAGCTGTTTGCAGCTGTAGCTGTTAGCAGCTGTAGCTGTTAGCATTTGTAGCTGTTAGCAACTGTAGCTGTTAGCCTCTATAGCTGTTAGCATCTGTAGCTGTTAGCAGTTGTAGCTGTTAGCAGCTGTAGCTGTTAACATCTGTAGCTGTTAGTAGCTGTAGCTGTTAGCAGCTGTAGCTGTTAGCAGCTGTAGCTGTTAGCGTCTATAGCTGTTAGCATCTGTAGCTGTTAGCATCTGTAGCTGTTAGCATCTGTAGCTGTTAGCAGCTGTAGCTGTTAGCGTCTATAGCTGTTAGCATCTTTAGCTGTTAGCGTCTTTTGCTGTTAGCATCTGTAGCTGTTAGCATCTGTAGCTGTTAGCATCTGTAGCTGTTTGTAGCTGTAGTTGTTAGCATCTGTAGCTGTTAGCAGTTGTAACTGTTAGCATCTGTAGCAGTTAGCAACTGTAGCTGTTAGCAGCTGTAGCTGTTAGCAGCTGTAGTTGTTGGCGTCTGTAGCTGTTAGCATCTGTAGTTGTTAGCATCTGTAGCTGTTAGCAGCTTTAGCTGTTAGAGTCTGTAGCTGTTTGCATCTGTAGCTGTTAGAGTTTTTAGCTGTTAGCATTTGTAGCTGTTAGCAACTGTAGCTGTTAGCAGCTGTAGCTATTAGCATCTGTAGCATTTAGCATCTGTAGCATTTAACATCTGTAGTTGTTAGCAACTGTAGCTGTTAGCGTCTATAGCTGTTAGCAACTTTAGCTGTTAGCGTCTGTAGCTGTAGCTGTTTGCAACTGTAGCTCTTATTATCTGTAGCTGTTAGCATCTGTAGCTGTTAGCAGCTTTAGCTGTTAGAGTCGGTAGCTGTTAGCATCTGTAGCTGTTAGAGTGTCTAGCTGTTAGCATTTGTAGCTGTTAGCAACTGTAGCTGTTAGCAGCTGTAGCTGTTAGCGTCTATAGCTGTTAGCAGCTTTAGCTGTTAGCATCTGTAGCTGTAGCTGTTTGCAGCTGTAGCTGTTAGCAGCTATAGATGTTAGCGTCTATAGCTGTTAGCATCTGTAGCTGTTTGCAGCTGTAGCTGTTAGCCTCTATAGCTGTTAGCATCTGTAGCTGTTAGCAGTTGTAGCTGTTAGCAGCTGTAGCTGTTAACATCTGTAGCTGTTAAAAAAAGGCGTTCAATACAGGATCAACTGGACTTTAAAGTCCAGTTGATCCTGTATTGAACGCCTTTTTTGATTTCATCATGTCCTGGACGACTGAGAATCTTCACCAGCATCTGTAGCTGTTAGCATCTGTAGTTGTTAGCAGCTGTAGCTGTTAGCGTGTATAGTTGTTAGCAGCTGTTGCTGTTAGCATCTGTATCTGTTAGCATCTGTAGCTGTTAGCGTCTATAGCTGTTAGCAGCTGTAGCTGTTAGTATCTGTAGCTGTTTGCAGCTGTAGCTGTTAGCAGCTATAGTTGTTAGCAGCTGTAGCTGTTAGCATCTTTAGCTGTTAGCATCTGTAGCTGTTAGCAGCTGTAGCTGTTAGCAGGTGTAGCTGTTAGCAGCTGTAGCTGTTAGCGTCTGTAGCTGTTAGCAGCTGTAGCTTTTAGTGTCTATAGCTGTTAGCAGCTTTAGTTGTTAGCGTCTATAGCTGTTAGCAGCTGTAGCTGTTAGCATCTGTAGCTGTTTGTAGCTGTAGTTGTTAGCATCTGTAGCTGTTAGCAGTTGTAACTGTTAGCATCTGTAGCAGTTAGCAACTGTAGCTGTTAGCAGCTGTAGCTATTAGCAGCTGTAGTTGTTAGCGTCTATAGCTATTAGCGTCTGTAGCTGTTAGCATCTGTAGTTGTTAGCATCTGTAGCTGTTAGCAGCTTTAGCTGTTAGAGTCTGTAGCTGTTTGCATCTGTAGCTGTTAGAGTTTTTAGCTGTTAGCATTTGTAGCTGTTAGCAACTGTAGCTGTTAGCAGCTGTAGCTATTAGCATCTGTAGCATTTAGCATCTGTAGCATTTAACATCTGTAGCTGTTAGCAACTGTAGCTGTTAGCGTCTATAGCTGTTAGCAACTTTAGCTGTTAGCATCTGTAGCTGTTTGCAGCTGTAGCTGTTATTATCTGTAGCTGTTAGCATCTGTAGCTGTTAGCAGCTTTAGCTGTTAGAGTCGGTAGCTGTTAGCATCTGTAGCTGTTAGAGTCTCTAGCTGTTAGCATTTGTAGCTGTTAGCAACTGTAGCTGTTAGCAGCTGTAGCTGTTAGCATCTGTAGCATTTAGCATCTGTAGCATTTAATATCTGTAGCTTTTAGCATCTGTAGCTGTTAGCAACTGTAGCTGTTAGCATCTATAGCTGTTAGCAGCTTTAGCTGTTAGCATCTGTAGCTGTAGCTGTTTGTAGCTGTAGCTGTTAGCAGCTGTAGATGTTAGCGTCTATAGCTGTTAGCAACTTTTGCTGTTAGCGTCTGTAGCTGTAGCTGTTAGCAGCGATAGCTGTTAGCATCTGTAGCTGTTAGCATCTGTAGCTGTTTGCAGCTGTAGTTGTTAGCCTCTATAGCTGTTAGCATCTGTAGCTGTTAGCAGTTGTAGCTGTTAGCAGCTGTAGCTGTTAACATCTGTAGCTGTTAAAAAAAGGCGTTCAATACAGGATCAACTGGACTTTAAAGTCCAGTTGATCCTGTATTGAACGCCTTTTTTGATTTCATCATGTCCTGGACGACTGAGAATCTTCACCAGCATCTGTAGCTGTTAGCATCTGTAGTTGTTAGCAGCTGTAGCTGTTAGCATGTATAGTTGTTAGCAGCTGTAGCTGTTAGCATCTGTATCTGTTAGCATCTGTAGCTGTTAGCGTCTATAGCTGTTAGCAGCTGTAGCTGTTAGTATCTGTAGCTGTTTGAAGCTGTAGCTGTTAGCAGCTATAGTTGTTAGCATCTGTAGCTGTTAGCAGCTATAGCTGTTAGCATCTTTAACTTTTTGCTGCTGTAGCTGTTAGCATCTGTAGCTGTTAGCAGCTGTAGCTGTTAGAGTCTGTAGCTGTTAGAGTCTGTAGCTGTTAGCATCTGTAGCTGTTAGCATCTATAGCTGTTAGCAGCTGTAGCTGTTAGCATCTGTAGCATTTAACATCTGTAGCTGTTAGCAACTGTAGCTGTTAGCGTCTATAGCTGTTAGCAGCTTTAGCTGTTAGAAGCTTTAGCGTTAGCATCTGTAGCTGTAGCTGTTTGCAGCTGTAGCTGTTAGCAGCTGTAACTGTTAGCATTTGTAGCTGTTAGCAACTGTAGCTGTTAGCCTCTATAGCTGTTAGCATCTGTAGCTGTTAGCAATTGTAGCTGTTAGCAGCTGTAGCTGTTAACATCTGTAGCTGTTAGTAGCTGTAGCTGTTAGCAGCTGTAGCTGTTAGCAGCTGTAGCTGTTAGTGTCTATAGCTGTTAGCATCTGTAGCTGTTAGCATCTGTAGCTGTTAGCATCTGTAGCTGTTAGCAGCTGTAGCTGTTAGCGTCTATAGCTGTTAGCATCTTTAGCTGTTAGCGTCTTTTGCTGTTAGCATCTGTAGCTGTTAGCATCTGCAGCTGTTAGCGTCTTTAGCTGTTAGCATCTGTAGCTGTTAACAGCTGTAGCTGTTAGCAGGTGTAGCTGTTCGCAGCTGTAGCTGTTAGCGTCTGTAGCTGTTAGCAGCTGTAGCTGTTAGTGTCTACAGCTGTTAGCAGCTTTAGCTGTTAGCATCTGTAGCTGTTAGCAGATTTAGCTGTTAGCGACTGTAGCTGTTAGCAGCTTGAGCTGTTAGCGTCTGAAGCTGTTAGCAGCTGTAGCTCTTAGCGCCTATAGCTGGTAGCATCTGTAGCTGTTAGCAGCTGTAGCTGTTAGCAGCTATAGCTGTTAGCATCTTTAGATGTTAGCATCTGTAGCTGTTAGCAGCTGTAGCTGTTAGCAGCTGTAGCTGTTTACAGCTGTGGCTTTTAGCATCTGTAGGTGTTAGCAGCTGTAGCTGTTAGCAGCTGTAGCTGTTAGCATCTGTAGTTGTTAGCAGCTGTAGCTGTTAGCATCTGTAGCTGTTAGCATCTGTAGCTGTTAGCGTCTATAGCTGTTAGCATCTGTAGCTGTTAGCAGCTGTAGCTGTTAGAGTCTGTAGCTGTTAGAGTCTGTAACTGTTAGCATCTGTAGCTGTTAGCAGCTGTAGCTGTTAGCAGCTGTAGCTATTAGCATCTGTAGCATTTAACATGCTACAGATGCTACATCTGTAGCTGTTAGCATTTGTAGCTGTTAGCAACTGTAGCTGTTAGCAGTTACATCTGTAGCTGTTAGCAACTGTAGCTGTTAGCATCTATAGCTGTTAGCAGCTTTAGCTGTTAGCAACTTTAGCTGTTAGCAGCTGTAGCTGTTAGCAGCTGTAACTGTTAGCATTTGTAGCTGTTAGCAACTGTAGATGTTAGCAGCTGTAGATGTTAGCGTCTATAGCTTTTAGCATCTGTAGCTGTTAGCATCTATAGCTGTTTACAGCTGTGGCTTTAAGCATCTGTAGGTGTTAGCAGCTGTAGCTGTTAGCAGCTGTAGCTGTTAGCATCTGTAGTTGTTAGCAGCTGTAGCTGTTAGCATCTGTAGCTTTTAGCATCTGTAGCTGTTAGCGTCTATAGCTGTTAGCAGCTGTAGCTGTTAGCATCTGTAGCTGTTTGTAGCTGTAGTTGTTAGCATCTGTAGCTGTTAGCAGTTGTAACTGTTAGCATCTGTAGCAGTTAGCAACTGTAGCTGTTAGCAGCTGTAGCTGTTAGCAGCTGTAGTTGTTGGCGTCTATAGCTGTTAGCGTCTGTAGCTGTTAGCATCTGTAGTTGTTAGCATCTGTAGCTGTTAGCAGCTTTAGCTGTTAGAGTCTGTAGCTGTTTGCATCTGTAGCTGTTAGAGTTTTTAGCTGTTAGCATTTGTAGCTGTTAGCAACTGTAGCTGTTAGCAGCTGTAGCTATTAGCATCTGTAGCATTTAGCATCTGTAGCATTTAACATCTGTAGTTGTTAGCAACTGTAGCTGTTAGCGTCTATAGCTGTTAGCAACTTTAGCTGTTAGCGTCTGTAGCTGTAGCTGTTTGCAGCTGTAGCTCTTATTATCTGTAGCTGTTAGCATCTGTAGCTGTTAGCAGCTTTAGCTGTTAGAGTCGGTAGCTGTTAGCATCTGTAGCTGTTAGCGTCTATAGCTGTTAGCATCTTTAGCTGTTAGCGTCTTTTGCTGTTAGCATCTGTAGCTGTTAGCATCTGCAGCTGTTAGCGTCTTTAGCTGTTAGCATCTGTAGCTGTTAACAGCTGTAGCTGTTAGCAGGTGTAGCTGTTCGCAGCTGTAGCTGTTAGCGTCTGTAGCTGTTAGCAGCTGTAGCTGTTAGTGTCTACAGCTGTTAGCAGCTTTAGCTGTTAGCATCTGTAGCTGTTAGCAGATTTAGCTGTTAGCGACTGTAGCTGTTAGCAGCTTGAGCTGTTAGCGTCTGAAGCTGTTAGCAGCTGTAGCTCTTAGCGCCTATAGCTGGTAGCATCTGTAGCTGTTAGCAGCTGTAGCTGTTAGCAGCTATAGCTGTTAGCATCTTTAGATGTTAGCATCTGTAGCTGTTAGCAGCTGTAGCTGTTAGCAGCTGTAGCTGTTTACAGCTGTGGCTTTTAGCATCTGTAGGTGTTAGCAGCTGTAGCTGTTAGCAGCTGTAGCTGTTAGCATCTGTAGTTGTTAGCAGCTGTAGCTGTTAGCATCTGTAGCTGTTAGCATCTGTAGCTGTTAGCGTCTATAGCTGTTAGCATCTGTAGCTGTTAGCAGCTGTAGCTGTTAGAGTCTGTAGCTGTTAGAGTCTGTAACTGTTAGCATCTGTAGCTGTTAGCAGCTGTAGCTGTTAGCAGCTGTAGCTATTAGCATCTGTAGCATTTAACATGCTACAGATGCTACATCTGTAGCTGTTAGCATTTGTAGCTGTTAGCAACTGTAGCTGTTAGCAGTTACATCTGTAGCTGTTAGCAACTGTAGCTGTTAGCATCTATAGCTGTTAGCAGCTTTAGCTGTTAGCAACTTTAGCTGTTAGCAGCTGTAGCTGTTAGCAGCTGTAACTGTTAGCATTTGTAGCTGTTAGCAACTGTAGATGTTAGCAGCTGTAGATGTTAGCGTCTATAGCTTTTAGCATCTGTAGCTGTTAGCATCTATAGCTGTTTACAGCTGTGGCTTTAAGCATCTGTAGGTGTTAGCAGCTGTAGCTGTTAGCAGCTGTAGCTGTT